>ML675700.1:13848018-13964996 GCA_007922155.1 Mesoclemmys tuberculata
ACGCGGCCCCCCGCCCCCCGGGGGCCCTGCCCCGCCGCGCCGCTCGGGACCCGGGGCCCGTGTCGGTTGGTCGCGGCCTCCCCGCCTGTCCCCCCGGCGCGCCCGGCTCGCGCCTCTCCCGCAGGCGGCCTGCGTGCGCTGGCTCCCCGGGGTCCCTGGCCGCTGCGACCCGGGCTTTTCTGGCCGGACGGCTCCGGGCCGGAAGCTGCTGCCGCGGGCGGCGCAAGGGGAGCCTGGGGGTCCGGGCCCCCGTGGGACGCGCCGGGCGCCGAGGGGCTCCGTCTCTGAGCGAGGGCCTGGCCGCTACCCGCCCCCGGGACCTGGGGTTCCCGGAGGGCCGAGCCCCTTCCCGCAGCGGCTCGCCCCGTGAGGGCCTTCCCGCGGGAGGGCCGGCGGTAACCGGCCATGCGGCGCGCCGGGCCGGGCCGCGTTGTGTACTCGAGACCGAGGCTGTGGCGCGGCCTGCGGCGGCGCTGGCTGAGTCTCTGTACTTGGTTTCCCTAGTCGGGTCGGAAGGGGAAGCGGCGGGACGCGGACCTTCCAGGCCAGGAGCGGCTCGGACGCGACGGCCGCGGCGAGACTCCCTCCGCGCCATAGGAGGCGGCGGCAGCGGAGCAACCAGTGTCCGCCCTAGGCTGCCCTGAGCGCTCGGCGACTGCACGCCCCGCAGGCGCCTCCCAGCGGGTCCCTCTTCCCTACCCCATAAGAGCTGCTTGGGGTGGGCGAGAAAGTCTCTTCGCAGCTGGTTCGGCTCCCCTGCCCTGTCGGGATTCTTTGGAGGGCTCCCCCCGACACCCCCGCGTGTTCCAGGCTCCCTCATCCCATTCTCACTGAACTGTACCATCGCACCTGCTCGGGGAACTCCAGGCAAATCCCTTGCTCTCGACTGCTCCCTGCCTAACGCACTCTGGAAGGGGCTTCTTGTTCCTCCTCCTTTCCCCTGATTCTCAAGCGCTCATGCTTAGAGACTTCATTAGATGCAGGATAGTGTCTTAAATAAGATTCTGCACTGGAATGACAGGATGTGAGGCCCTTGAAAGTTTTGGGGCCATCTCGGGGGCTAGGGCAGAAGCAGGCTGTGGGTTCTTTAAAACTGGGGTAAAACATTTTTGACTTTTCATTTGGCTTGATCCGTTTTTACAGGGCACTAATAAGCTTATCAGCTAGTTTAAGGATGCAGCATAAGCACAGAAGCTGGTGCACATTTTACATGTTACTGTGAATAATTAAACTTATGATTTTTACTTAATTTTCTGTTTCAAAAAAGTGATGTCTAGGGGCTGTAGCATTAGTTTGGATCTGCAGCTAATACATCAAAATCTGTGGGTTACGAAGGAGAATTCAGTTCATAAAACATCTGAGGCTGTCTATGATGGAGCCTAAGTGTGCGCAAAGTCAAATGCATGCCTATATCTTAAAGATGCTCTCTTTATATTACTAGCAGATGTATGTCACAGTAATAAAGTGGGATAAGTGAGTACTCTGAGGACACTGCAGAAAGTGATATGCTTGTAATGTGAAAACCAAAGGAAAATCAGCCCGATCATTTCATGTCTCAAGCAGTTTATTGTCCTGCGCATCTTATTTTTGGACTGAAAGATCCTCTTGGTGTGATTGACTAATAAAATAATAATGTTATCTATCAAGGCTTTTAAATGTTAAAATTAAAGCTAACCAAGAATGCAGTACTTGACCCCAATTGTCACTCTTCAATTATTATGGTATTGTTTTAAATGAGGTCTTGCATATTGTGCTTTCTACAAACCCTTATGAAGTCTGGATCTTTCATCTTAACAGGCCATAAGGCAGCACATACTATTTTAAAGCAATTTATCTTTTATCTGTTCCTATGCATCCCTTATAGCTTGTGGTAACTTCATTAAAATGTACTGTACGCTGACCCTTAACAGTGCTGGAGGTTGGCGCTAATGATCCCAAAATAGGGAGGTTAAGCAGAATTGTGAAACTTCCATGTAACAGTTGATTTTACTTAGTAAATTAATCTATAGGCATTTGTTAGTTTAAATAGAGAGCATCTAGGCAAAGCATGATGCGAGAGCTGTACAGCATTGCAGGAGGAAATGCCCCATAGAAGTAAAATTTTCTTTTGCCTCCATCTCAGTTACTGGTTAAGAACTCTGAAGGCGTGTTTCAGAGGTAGCGGTTTGCAGGGTGCAGGCGGGAGCAATGATGCCAGGCTATAATTTTATGGTCTGGCAGTTCAGAAAACAAATGAAAAAGCCATATCAAGTGAAATGTGATTCCTTGCTGGACAACCTGCCAATCCATACTTCAGAATCTTGGATTTGCTGACTGAGAGAGTGTATTGGCTATACAGTTGAACTGTACAGTTTTTGGATCAGTTTCTATGTAAAGGTCTTAAAGCAGCTGGAAGATGGATGGATTTTTTTTGTTCTCCATTTGCTCATCAACTTGTATTAATACTGACTTTTTGGATGAGTGCAGTGGCTAAAATGTGTGGAGCTGCTTGTTTACAAGCCAGCTGAATCAGGAAGCTAATTCTCACTTTTGCCATCAGGTCAAATACATCAATCAATGTACAGATTTTGAAGTATTGAACAACTCAAAACATTGACCTTTTAGGAGGGAAGACACCAATCTTATAATACAGCTTTAATTTTTTTAGAAAATCATATTTCATTGTCAGTGATATGTTAAATTCAGGTCGTCCCTGGATTAGTCACCTCATGTCCTTCCTGGGTTGAGTAACACAATGTTAGGGTAACTTCCAAGGTTTTAACAGGTGCAAAAATAACCCTTCAATAGGGAAAATGTCAGTCAAAATAAAATATTTCTGTACCTGCCGCTTTCTTCTGGCACTAGTTTTACTTGTTTCTAGGTCTGCTAACCTTCTTTGTTCTAGAGCTCTTGTCTAATGTTTTGGAACTCAGAATTATTTAACTTGTGTTTTGAACAAGCATCTTTTTAAACCATGAGCTTTTAGCACAGGTTATGACAGGTGTGTTGAATTAGTGCTTTCTGTAACATAGTATTAGAACAATATGCAACTAGGAAGTAAATATTCTGTGGATTTTTTTTACCCTCCCTCACCAATCTTGCCAAGATTGTGGTGATGTGTTCAGATACCATGGTGACAGGAGCCATATAAGTAAGTAGACTGTAGGTCAGGACCTCAAAGTGGTTGCAACCCTGTTTTAATGGGGCCATCTGGGCTGGCATTAGGTTTGCTGAGGTCTGGGGCTGAAGCCCAAGCCCTTACACTCTGAGCTGAAGCCAAAGCCTGAGGCTTCAGCTCTGGGTGGCATGGCTCAAGTTACAGCCTTTCAGCTCAGGTCTGAAGCCCTTAGGCTTCAGCTTTTGGTGCCCCGGGACAGTGGGGGTCAGACTCAGGCTTCAGTCACCCCTTCTGACATCCAAAGGGGTCGCTGTGCAGTGAAGTGTGAGAACCACTGAGCTAGACGTATCTGCAGAGAAAACTAGATTAGCCGTCAACAACACTGATGTGAGCTCATGGCATGTCAGTTACCCACATAATTTAACATACATTAATAATAAGATGCTTATGTATATTTTGATGGATTTATCCTGGCCAATAATATTGGAAGAATAAGCCCAATGTTTAAAAGTGCCTATCGACAAGGGGTGTCTTCCATATTAACCTCTTCAACCAAGAGCAAAGGTAGTGTACTCAAGTAATCAATTCAATAGACTTTTAATAGACCCTGGATGTTTTAGCCTACAAAGCCTGTAAGACAGGCAACAAATGCTTCAGGAAAACTGCAGGTAGGTGTTTTAATTTAGCAGAAAACTTCAGTGGCAGGTATCTAATCTGAGACTGCTAGCAGAAAATATTTTCAATGGCTGGTGATGGGACATTAGATAGGGTGGTCTTTGAGTTACTACAGTGAATTCTTTCCCAGGGCTCTGGCTAGTGCCCACGTGCTCAGGGTCTAACTGAATGCAATATTTTGGGTCAGTAAAGAATTTTTCCCCAGGTTGGATTGACAGACACACTGGGATTTTTTCCCCTTTCTTTGCAGTATGATTAGGTCATTTACAGGTTTAAACTAGTGCAAATGGTGGGTTCCCTGTAACTTGAAGTCTTTAAATCATGATTTTCATTAGGAGGGTGGTGAAGCACTGGAATGGGTTACCCAGGGAGGTGGTGGAATCTCCATCTTTAGAGGTTTTTAAGCTGCGGCTTGACAAAACCCTAGCTGGGATGATTTAGTTGGGGTTGGTCCTGCTTTGAGCAGGGGGTTGGACTAGACACCTCCTGAGGTCCCTTCTGACTCTAATATTTTATGATTCTATGACTTCAGTAACTCAGCTAGAGGTTATGGGTCTATTACAGGAATGGGTGGGTAAGGTTCTGTGGCCTGCAATGTGCTGGAGGTCAAATGATGATTATGATGGTCCCTTCTGGTCTTAATGTCTGAGTCTGTGAGCTTTGAAAACAAACCCCCTTCTCCCTCAAACCCTGGATGATGTTGCTGACAGATTTGAGCCCTAGTGTGTGTTATAAAAAAACGCTTAGAGTGACACAGAGAAATTGCTTTGGAAACTAAGGAAGCTGTGATCTGCAGCACTATCTCCACCAGTTGAAACTGGTGCTCATAATTAGAAAACCTAGTGTGTATTTTACTTGTTACTGTGAAAAATTAACTTACAATTTGTACTTTAGTGTTCTGTTTCAAATAACTTGGAATTCTAAACGATACTTTCAATGCCAAAGCAGTTGACAAGATTTTATCTCACCCTCCTTGTCTCTCTAAGGTTTTACCTGTGTAACTGCATGCTTATATAGGGCTGCAGAATGGCAGCAGTAATAAGGTAGTCTTTTCAGAATTTGATTCAGCACATCAAAATCTGGGTTTCAGAGGAGGATTTGTTACACTGATATAAATGTTCCACTGTAGTTGTTCTCATCTGAAACAATTTAATTTTCAAAGTCCCTTTAGTACAGCGGTTTTCACACTGGAGGGCAGGGCCATAGGTCGAGTTTGGGGGGAGCATAGCGAGGCAACGCCCCCCAAAATTTATGATGATGGGGCCGTCTCCTTCTGCTGGATGAGAAGTGCTGGGCTGAGAGTGGGGCCAGGCAGTGATGGGGACTCCAGTGCCTCACACAGACAGCCCCAGGCATGTGTTGGCGGTGGGGGACCCTTAAGAGTGGAGGGGAGGCTGCCGGGGCGGCGGACCTGGCACTGCTGGCGGAGTGGGGGACAGAGCTGGTCCAGCTCCATACTCCACACTTTGTGCAGCTGCTTCCATCTCTAGTCAGAGGGCTGCTCCCAGCTGCTGCCACCCACCTCCTGCAGCTGCCCGCCCCCTCCCCCCACCGCTGCTGCTTTTCAAGCTAGAGACAGCAGCTGCATCTGTGCTGCTGCCCGAGGATAATCCTGAGGATGAGGTGTGATTCCCCGCCGTCGCCATTTTCTCTGGCAGGTCACATCGGCCTCCGGAGCTTTGTGGGAGCGGCTGTTACCTCTTGCCCCCCAAAATTAAGCTGTCATACTCCACCTATGCTATGTAGGTCCTGTTTTTTTTCTGAAAGTGGGGGTGCTCAGGGAAAGGGTGGATGCAATCGTTACACAAGTCCATGGGGGGTTCCATTTAAAAAGTTTGAGAACTGTTGCTTTCATAAATGGGGAGGGTTGCATTTGATGCTTTAATACCTTTTAATAGCTGTGTTGAGCAGATTAGAGTTGCTTTCTGTTAAGTCACTTGAGTCAAATGTGAATGTTAACGTAGTGGGTTGACTGGTTTCTTGCCTGTGAAAGGGTGGATTCAGCCCCACAACTTTCTTGTTCACTTCTGTTCAAAATAGCTTTTTGAGTTTGTGCAGCTCTGTTGTGTTGCTTCCAAAAGGTTCCTGTGGTTGGCACACTTATACTTGCATAGCTATCAGGTTGTAACTAGTATGAGCCAATACTATCCAGAAACATCCTCCTTGATCATCTTGAACATATTAAGGCACATGTCAACACAGTACGTTTTCTGAGGCCATATTGGATGAAACAGGCTGGAAAAATGACACAGTGGCATCACCTGTGTTGTACATGTTTATGGTTCTTTACTAGGAAAAGTAGAACTCCCTCCATCTTGCCACTGAGGTCTTATGGTGCTTCATTGGTGGAGAGACTGTATCACTTGTGGCAGGACCTACCCGCACAGGGCTAGGGTTAATAGCTGGGCTCAGGCTGCTAAGGGGAGTCTGGGTGCTGTCGAAAAAGTGAGGTTAATGTTGGAGGAAGTCAAAGCAATGCCATGGTCCCACTGCCCCTGCAACATCTTCACTTGGGCATCAGAAGAGGAGATGTTGGTGGTGTCACTTGCTCTTAGTCACCTCAGACCCCATTGGTATTCAGGGGATGGACTGGGGGCTTATGGGGAGGGGAGGTGACTCATACAAGGTATGTCTTTACTGCAGAATTAACTCAAATGTTCTACACTTGCTTTTCTTATTAGCCGAGCTCAAGTGAGAGTGCACACATTGCTAACTAGCACTCAGGCTGCTGTGGCCACACTAGTGCTGCACTCACATCTGGCACTAAAACTATTAAATATTTCCCAGTGAATTGTGACAGAACTTGTCTGTGTGTTCTGAGCATATGGGAGGAATTTTGCAAAGGCATTGGATGCTGTAAGTTCTTTTTGCCAGGGACTGTATTTTTGTAATGTTCGTACAGTTCCTAGCACAGAGAGGTTCTGGTCTGTCACTAGGTCTTCTAAGAACATAAGAATGGACATACTGGGTCAGGTCAGAATGATCCTGTCGTCTGACAGTGGCCAATGCTAGAGGCTTCAGAGGGAATGAATAGAACAGGTAATCATCAAGTGATCCATCCTGTCGGCCATACCCAGCCTCTGGCAACCTGTAATCCCCACCTATCCTGTCTAAGGTAAGGGACCTTGTTAAAGACTTTCTGAAAATCTAAGTACGCTAAATTCAGTGGCCTCATCCACCCTGATTGAATTTACTTTAACACTTGCCCTCCTCACTGTGATGTAACTCACCCATCCTTTCATGTGTATATATACGTACCAGCCTGAAGTTTCCACTTCATGCCTCTGATGAAATGGGTTTCTGCCCATGGAAGCTTATGCCCAAATACATTTGTCAGTCTTTAAGATGCCACCGGAATCTTGCTGTTTTGCTAAAAACAGACTAACATGGCTACCCCTCTGGAACTTAAATTCACTGGATCACCCTTGTCCACATGGTTGTTGACCCTCTCAAAGAATTCTAGTAGATTGGTGAGGCATGATTTCCAGGCACTAGGGTAATACAAATAATTTATTAGGGGCAGTCAAGTGGAGCTAGCCCATATCCACGCCACAGATTGGTCATGTTAGAAGCTTGATGAGTAATGCTAACTCTAGCTTTAAGATCTGCTCCCTGGTGGGCCAGCCAACTGAAGTTAAAAGCACCACCACAGTTGAGTTTAGGGTTGTGTGTGTGGGACTCAAATTAGGGGCAAAACTTGAGTCATAACTGAGTTGCCTTTGCAGTGAGGGCAAGCCCTCAGATGCTCACTGATGCTCTCTGTAGTGCTCCATGGCTTCTCACCAAGGAGATTTATTTTCCCTTTGTTTTTAAACCCAAATGATTCCCTAATCTAAATTGCCTATCTCTCTCTCATTGTGAGAGATGGTTAATGGCAACATTTAGCAATGAATAATTATCAGCACTTTCCATAACAAGGACTCAGGTGAGAAATCAGCATTCTGGCTGCTCTTGAGCATCTCAAGATGGAAGGCATACAGAAAGAAATTATCAAAGTTCCCTGAAACCTTGTAGTCAGATTATATCACCAAAGGGGCCACTAGAACAAAAACAGTTTGATGCAGACTGTCTGGAATAAAAACTTAAACTACTATATAAACAGCAAAAATAGTGAAGAGGATTTCTGTGTAAACCTGATTCTTACAGAGGAGCAAGGGGAACTGGAAAGTAAAATGCTTAGTATTATTTGTATGAAAGTCATGATATAAGGAACTGAACATCTGTTATCAAGATCATAAAATCTCTTCCGTTCACTTAGAGAAACAGACAATACAGAAAAAACAAGTGAAAAAACTTCAGTAACACAAACTTTGTAAACACAGATTCACTGCCAGGTCCCTATGTTCCACCTTCAGGCCCTGAAGAGACTCCTTTATATAGTGCTCATAATCTGGCATGGAGTTTGCTGGTGCGTGCCTTCCTCCACCACCTTCAAGGGCTGTGATATGACTAGCAGCTCTTTCATCTTTATCCAAGAGGTCTTCCCCGAGACATCTCGGAGATGCCTGTCTTTTACCAGAACATCCTCAGGGCCTGCGAGCTATTTTCAGCAAGGGGGTCTGTAAGGGTCATTGAGGGGAAGATCTTGCTGAATCCCTGCTATGCACCCCACACCTTCATGTGCAGGTGGTGGAGAGTCCTCCTTTGTATGCTTAAATTGACCCTGGCTAGCATCGGAGACCACCTGAACTACAATTGGAGGGGTTATGTGTATCCCATCTCCCCCATTGTGTGCTCCAGGAAGTGAGGGCAGCCTGGCCCCCTGCTTCTCTTGCTTCTTTCAGGCAGGTTCTGCAGGAATGTGCTCCTTGTTCACCCCTGCCCTGTGGAGTTTGCCATCAGGTTCCTGCCTTATGAGTCCTTCCCCCAGCCGCCTCTGATGTTTCACTTGAGCAGGCTGAACACCATCCAGTTGGTCCATGTCTGAACAGTGCCCCGCAAACATCTATAAATACACCTATTTCATATCACCTACTTCCTCACCAGGGTGTTCCACCCCAACACCAAGTGGCAGGACCTACTGTCAATTGTGGATGGTGGGGAGCCATGGTGAGCCAGTCTGTACTCCATCCTAATCCCATGGCCCACTGGGAATCTCGGTCGGTGGTTTCTCTGTGGGATTATGGTTGCTGTCATTCACAAACTCTCCTTACACTTGCCTCTTTTGCAGCTAGAGAGAGACCTTGACGCACATCTCTGTAGAATGCGTCAGGCTATCTATTTGTAAATGTTAACATTAATTCAGAAGCATTTATTTTAGGGCAAAGTTATTCAGGACTATCAGACTTGGAATTTGAAAATGATGGGGAATGTAAACATTGTATTAAGGTGATAAGTGGGAACCTCAGTTTTTAACTCACTTTCCTGTTACCCTTTCTTGTGGTTGTCCCCCCCCCCCCAATTTGCTTTTCATCCACCATTTTTTGTATCTGTCATGACACAATCTCTTTGGGGGAGAGACTGTCTTCTTACTGTGTGACATTTGGTGTAGTGGGGTCCTGGGCCTTGATCAGCATCCCTAGGCATTACTACAATACAAATAACAAAACCCTTATTGACTAAAGAAACATAATTGTACTTAAACTGAACCTGGCATACTTACACCTTTATTGTACTAGAAAATTGCTCATTTGTGAGATTCTCTTTAATTCTACAGGATTTCATCAGTTTCTATGGCATGGTTGTAACAGGAAAGTTGCTTGACTGGTTTTAGTCTCAGATTATTCAATTTTAACATGTACAAAACAGATGGTGATAGAATTTTCCCCTGAGGAGTCAATGGAGGCAAAACTTGATGAGTCTATATTTTGTTCTTTGAAGAAGGTAGTGGTTGAAGACCTATCTATTCCAGGTGGCTCTTCTTATTGAGTTAGTACTGAAGGTCTATTTAACAGCAGTGGCCTTGTGAACTGAAACAAAAACTTAGCTAGAAAATGTTAGTGTCACCAAAGCTATGAATTCTTTTGGTAAATCAGATTAACGCCACATCTGGCACTTAAATATCGGAACCTGGAAAACATAGTTTAGGAGTGTGAGGCTTCAGCTATGAGTGTTTCTGATCCACCACATTTTTTTTGCCATTTTCACCAAACAGAATTAAATAGTCACTTTGCATGTATTTTATACATTCTTATGAAATAACTGCAAAATGAAATACTATATTCCTTTAGAATTGCTATTCTTCAAGTTGTGCACATCTTACCTAGCAGATGTCTATTCTTTACTTTGTTCCATTTAGAAAGGGTGTGTTCTAGGAGTATAGTAGGGATAGAAACCTATTTGCATAGTTCCAAGCAATAAGTTCAGTTCTATTTGGTGTATTTTGTTTGTGGTTTTGTAGTATTGAAGATGTTTATGAATAAAATCTCTTACCTGTGTATATTGTGGCTAATGCTGTTGTGGAACTCCTTTAGCATATTACGAAGTCCATCTAGAATTGAGACTTGCAGAACATTATGGTTATACTGTAGGGCTAATTTCATTCCATTTATGAATGCAAGGTGTACAATGGGTAAAATTAAGATTACTCCTAAAGTGGTGACATATTTTATTGTATCTTAAGTCCTGATCTCACTCTCAACATTGTTTATTTTTGTATCATTTGCTATAGGTAATACGCAACATCACGTTAATTTAACTGCCTACAATGAACAAACCTCTACATGCAGCTCCAACCAGCAATAAATAATCTCCATAACTGAACGGTTGCTTGACCAAAGAGATCTTGTGCAAGGTGCATAGCAGACAGTGCCTGACACAGTGGGAATATAAGATTCTGTGTGCTGTGGGGTAATTCCAGGTCAGGTGGGAACATGTTTATGTAAAAAATATTGGATGTTAAGGATTTTGTCACATTTGGCTTTCTTTGTAGTCACTGTGCTAGTTTTTTGAGTAATATCATGTCCCAATATCCTTGCTTACACTTGGGGAAACTGCTGTTTGACACACACTGGAGGGGATGATGAAAAGGAAAATTGGGGTTTCTTGTTCTTTGAAATGAAAATGGGGGTGGGTAAGAAAATAATTTAAAAAAATACTTTCAGGTTGTATGGCCATCCTGTATGGAGGATAAACGTAGTTAATGATTCATTTAAAATAAAGCTACTCTCACGTTAATGCTAGTGAAACACTTTTTCAGTCTTTAAGATTCTGACCTTGTTGTTGTTTGAATTGGTGTAATATTTAGTCCACAGTCAGAAGCTTTCAGGAGATCTGGGGTCTGTTCCCAGCTCTCCCACTGGCCCTTCTGAGTGAATTTGGGCAAGTTACTTCAACTCCCTGTACCTCGGTTTCCCCAGCTTACAATAGGGATAGTGATACTCACCTCCTTCGTAAAAACCCTTTTGAAATCTACAGAGGAAAAGTGCTACATAAGAGCTAGGTATTATTATTAGTCTCTTGATGCAGTGACATCAGGGACTTTCCAAAGTGGGAATTATGTAGCTTTGTGTTTGGCATTATATTACACTGAATGGGTATTTTGATTTTAGATAATTGATTTTTTTAACCTGGTGCACACCAACTTTGATTGGTGTATGTTTTTTAGCTTAGATCAAGCAGATCAGAGCAGTATAGAGCTCCTCTTTCTGTCCTGTTGTAACTACATTGGATGACAACTTTGGTGAAGTGTAACTTGATAGTATATAAAGTAAACCAGCCTGGTGGCTGTACACTGCTGAGGGGGAAGGGTTGGGTTTACAACCCTCCAGGGGATGATTATTTCCTGGCAAAGAGGTTATGGGAGCTCATTTTGTTCTCAAGAGCCTGTTAATCGTTATGCTCCTGAATGGCCTTGACTTGACAATAGCTGGCTATCCATGGACTATCAGGATAAATTGTGTTTACCTGTAGTGGAGGGAGAGGTAACCCAAACCACATGGAACAGTTTAAAATAATGAGGCACTGCTTTGTACATGAGTAGGTGGGAAGGCTGAGGAAGGAACAACCCCATACTTCAGTGAGAATGAAGGTAACTTCTCCCAAAAAAAAAACAAAAAAAACAAAAAAAACCCCCAGACATTTAGCAAATCTATAGTTAGAACACAGGCTATAGAGTGGAAATTCTCTAGTGGTTCCCAACCTTTTCTCTGCCGTGGCACACCTTGATACCTTTAATTATTTTGAGGCACACCACAATATAATCTCCAACTGGACTCATGAATATTCATGAGCCAGTCCAGAAATCTTCAAGTAGTTCTTCAAAAAATTCCATGCCTGAGGGCACACCAGTGTGCCACCGCACACCAATTGGGAAATACTGCCCTAGCTAATACTCAGTCCTGCACTGAGTGCAGTGGACTGGACTAGAAGTCCTCTCAAGGTCCCTTCCAGTGCTACAATTCTATGATTCTCCCATTGTAGTTCCATCCCCCACTCTGACTTTGCTGCTGGTACTGCAGGGCAGGCAGCAGCAGGCTGAAGTAAAGGGTTGGTGGGTGGGGAGAGAGGTTATTACCTGCAGAATGGTCTGTGGATGTTGAGGAAGCAGCTCAGTCTAGTAGAGGTTACCTGAGTTTAGGGGCGTGGAGCAAGGTGGAGTGGCTGGATAAAATGGTCTGTTTTCCCTCATCTCCCAAATTATGCCCTTAACTCTTAACATCATCGTATTCTTTAGTCTTTTTGGCAGATTTAAGGAAAAATGCTCTGATAAATGTTAAGAACATTGATGTCTGGGGAGGAATACCTTTGATACACCCACGAAGAGCAGTGGAATTCATTTTTTTCTGCAGCTCTCTGCTGTGTATCTTAGCCCTATAATTTTGTAGTTGCCCCTATTGAATGTGCTTGCCAATTGCCCTTTTTCTGCTGAAGTCTGGTAGCGTACCAGTTTTGCTTCCTTTTTACCTTCTCTTTGTTTCCTTTTCTCACGTTTCCCACATGGCTGGAATATCCTTCCTAATCCTGGTTTTCATGCTGCTTCTCTTCCTTATAATTCTTGGTTAATCAATTTAGGTACTTGTATATGGTTCCATCACCATAGTACTCCAGTGCCTCACAATCTTTAATGTGTTTATCCTCTCAACACCCCTGTGAGGCAGGGCTATTATCTCCATTTTATAGATGAGGAACTGAGGCACAGAGGCTGAGACACTTGCTCAGGGTCACACAGGAAGTCTGGTGGATTGGGGAATTGAATTTGAGTCTCTCTCATTTAGCGTTCTTACTACTGGACCATCCATCAAACATACTTTTCCCCACAAATGCTCCAGCAGTGGTTCCATGTCTTACTCTAATGCACTAGATTTAACAGAGGAACTTTACATTCTCTTTATCTTTGTCTGATGTTCATTAGTGGAATGAGGGATGTAGTCAAGTGACACAAGCCCACCATCAGTTATGTTGAGAGATCACACACTTATTACACAATATATCACTGAACAGACATGAGTTATGAACACCTTGGAATGGAGGTTCGTAACTCTGAAATGTTCATAACTGAAAAAATGTTATGCTTGCTCTTTCAAAAGTTTGCATCGACTTATTACGCTTCAAAACATTACTATAAAGAAGAAAAATGCTGCTCTCCCTTTATTTGTTAGTAGTTTGTTTAACACAGTACAGTGCTGTATTTGCTTTTTTATTTTTTGTCTGCTGCTCCCTGATTGTGTACTTCTGATTCCAAATGAGGCATGTGGTTGACTGTTCAGTTCCTAACTCTGAGGTTCTACTGTAGATGGTAGTGACTTTGCAATGAGAGACTTGGGCCTTGTCTACACTAGCACTTATGCCAGCAAAACTTCTGTCACTTGGATGTGTGAAAAAAACACCCCAAACGACATAAATTTTGCCAGCACAAGCGCTTGTGTAGCCATGTTATATTGACAGGAGAGAGCTCTCCTGGCAACATAATAAAACCACCTAAAGTTGCTTGGGGGTGGGGGGCGATTTGTCACACCCCTGAGTGACAAAAGTTTTGCCAGCATAAGTGCTAGTGTAGATAAGGACTCAGTATCTTACTACTGTTAAGTCTGTTAACCATGCAATACATAAGTTGTCATCAATATGTAGACACTTTAGTGATACCTTTTTTCAATGTTATCATGCGTCAGTTTGAAAATTGCCCTATTACACATTGGGGCTTATGATACAGAATTGTGTTGTATGAGCTTCATTGCCATTAGTCTGTTATCCTGTCTTAGTTGGCATGCTCAAGTTCTGAGATAACTTTAGACCATCTGAAAATTATTTTTGCTTACAGTTGACTATCCATTAGTCACATTCAGTTCATTGCAGTGCTACAAAATACCAGTTGAGGGCACTTGTGCATGGCTTCCAGAGTATATTTTTAATATCAAACTACTCTCATGCAAATATTTTGATTAGGTAGGAAAATTACACTTGTGGTGGATCCACATACTGCAGATCTGTATTGGAAGAGTTGTTCATTGCTTGGGCCTGCTGGTTTCTATTATACTAAAGTGTAATACATACATTACTGGCATAAAATTGAATACAATATTTGAGATGTTGGCATGTTGGGAGCCTATACAAACTGATTTGGAAAGATGGTACCCATGGGCTACTGTTATGGATTAGCTGATCTGATGATTTTTTCTGGTGCTGAGATTTTTTTAATTTTAAAATCTCATTATAATGGTCCTGAAAAAGGAATCAGTGGGTTTAACGAGATCACTGTTGCGAATGTGACCTTAATTTCCTCTTGTCCATCACTCGTTTTGACAAGAAGGTATCATCATGCCTCATCTGACCAGTGTCAGCAGCTTAGCAGCATCTCTTTGGGTTGAGCTTTGCAGCTAGATCTTCTCAAGGCAGCTCATATTTTGATACTGATGGCAAAGGTTTCCACGAGGGTAGATATTCTTTTTCCTTCCACACATTCCAGTGAAAGTGGTGAGGTGGCTTACTGTCATATCTCAATTTCTTAAAAGCTTGTCTGTCTCACCAACAGTTGGTCCAATAAAAGATATTGTCTCATTCATATCTCGCTTATTACCAAGTCCTCTTCCCTCCCTCCAGACAAAGGGTAGTCCTTTATGAAGAGCAAGGATAACAGGTCACAGCATGTTACTGCCTGATTTTTCTTTGAGATGATAGGGCTTCATCAGTAGTATACAGTAAACTTCTTTCTTTTTACTCTGATGCTTCTTTCATAGAGGTTACAAAACCTCTGTAGTAGTTCTTGTCATGTCCTTATACTGCTTCCTGCCACATCTGTGCACATGTAATTGCCTGTTCATTGCACCCTGCCAGGTCACTGGAACAGCATTCACACTCTCGCAGCACAGCAGGAGATGCTTCGTGTTTTGAGGCTGTCTGCCATGGTCACAGGTATTGGAGCCAGTGATGTAGCCCCTACTTGATCATCACATCTCTAGAATTATGTAATTAGGAATATTTAAGTCTGTTTTGTTCATTTAGTCTTGGTCTTCTTAAGGAACTAATTTGAAAATAGAATATCCAAAAAGCAGAAACGATCTAATGGATAACTAGCACTGCCAGGATAACAAGCTCTGTCACTCTGTGGCTCTAGTGAGGGATCAACTAGAGTAGTAGAGAAAAGAAACAGTCTGGAATAGTAAGGCTTGGAGTGGAACTAGTAAGCTCTGTGTGTGACTGATTGCCTGCACATCCTGTACCATTGGGTAATGTGGACAGAAATAAGAATTCTACTACATCTAAGTGACATTAGTAGAACTCTTTGATACTAATGCAGGGACATAACTCTAGTAGTTATAGCTCAAATGAGTAGCACTTGATAGAAGTTGAATCTTTTAAATGCAATTCACTGTATTAGGTACTTGAGAGCTTTGGAGAACTGTATAGGGGCCTTTGAAGTTATTCAGATCAGATCCTTAAATGCAAGCTTGCATAATTTTGAATCTCTGGTAGCTCCCTAGCATTCATTGGGGTTAAGCAAGTGATTCCAGAATTATTCTTTTTAGTTGGTGTTTGTAAGGGTCATTCTTATACAGTCTGCCTGACGTTGATTTTGTAGTAGTGGAGACTGAAAATGACTGAACATTCAGTGATTTCTTTGCTGATCAGATTAAATGGAATGCTGTCACTTTAGGATATTTTGCTCTCAACAGAGAAAACAGTGCCTGTCAGCTGAGTATCAAATGTTGAAGCTGGAGAAGGGATTCAGGACTTCAGATCGCAGTTATTCATCATAGTGATTCCAATAATGAGACTTAACTACAGACTTCTGATAGACAGAACATACACACAAGACAAGTAACTGTTTACTGTAAAGAGCACTGAGAACATTGCAAATCAAAAGGAATTAATTTGGGAGGAAAAGAGAGAGCCATGACTGACATTTTCTTGTATTTCTGTTGGAGTTTTTAATAACATTAATTTGGAACACATTTTCTTATATTGGGAAAATTGATTGTTCATCCCTGTGAATTTAGTAACTTACCTGAGAATAAACCTCGTCTAGAGATCTCCTCCAAGATTGTACTTGTCAGTGTTACTTTTAAGATGTTTGGATCACAGTCTTAATATATCAGAATTCAAGGTGTCATGCTTCTTATTTTAAGTACATTTCCTTATTTTGAGATACTCCACATGTATTCAACAGTAGAATGTGAAATTTGCCCCATGCAATTGCTACTCTTCAGTAAGCCTGAGTTTGTGGGTGGTTTAACTAGTGCTTGGATGATATTTTACCCCACCATATCCTTCTGCCTGGTCCTGGCAGTAAAGAATGGCAATCCGTGTGCCAAAAACCCTGCTCAGAGCGGAAATTTGACGTTTTCCATTTCAAGTTAGTTTTTCCTAGTATTTGATCTCCCAGAAGGAGATTTGGATTAATTTGATGAATACAGTAATTGGAGTTGCTATACTAGTAATGCTATATAGCTGAACTGAGTGTAGAGTATGTAGCTATCTATGTTCAGGTTTAATTGGTGAAAATTAATGCTGGTTATACACATGGCATCTAACACAAAGTGAGCATGCTTCATAGTTTACAGAACAGTAAAACTAGTGTAGTTTGCACTCTTAAGGCTTGTTTACACAAACTGCTACAGCTGCACTGATACGGCTGTGCCACTTTAGCGCTTCAGTGAAGACACTGCCTATGTTCACATAGACTCATAGGTCAGAAGGGACCAATGTGATCATCTAGTCTGACCTCCCGCACAAGGCAGGCCACAAAACCCTACCCATACACATTTATAACAACCCCGAACCCATGACTGAGTTAATGAAATCCTCAAAAATGAGATTTGAAGACCTCAAGCTGCAGGGAATCCACCAGCAAGCGACCCATGCCCCACGCTGCAGAGGAAGGCGAAAAACCTCCGTGGCCCCTGCCAATCCGCCCCGGAGGAAAATTCCTTCCCGACCCCAAATATGGCGATCAGCTAAACCCTGAGCACGTGGGCAAGACTCACCAGCCAGCACCCAAAAAAGATTTCTCTGCAGTAACTCAGTTCCCATCCCATCCAGCATTCCCACAGACCATTGAGCAGACTTATCTGCCGATAATCCAAAATCAATTGCTCAAATTAAACTATCCCATCATAACATCCCCTCCATATACTTATCAAGCTTAGTCTTAAAACCAGATAAGTCATTTGCCCCCACTACTTCCCATCAGCATAAGTAATCCATCTCCCCAAGAGGTGGTAGGTAGGTCCACAGGAGAATTCTTCCATCAACTTGTTATTATATACAGAGTGGGCTAGGTTGGTTTGACTGTGTTTGGGGGTGTGGATTTTTCACACCCTTGAGCAATGTAGTTCTACCAGCCTAATTTTCTAGTGTAGAACAGGACTTAGTCTCTTGTCTTCATGGTCATCATTTTTACAGCTGAGTAATCAACTTACAGGAAGAGGATCAGCGGGTCCTACTTATAATAATAAATTGAAATAATTTCCTATCTCAATAATCCTACTCAGCTCCCTTCAAGAAAAGCTACTTCTGTTACCCTCTAATAGATTTGTTTATTTTCTTAATTTTACATACCAGAATGTGTTTGAACTTTTTTCTCCCCTTCAGAACTCTGTGCTAGGAACAAAATACTTTCTTCAAATGATGAATTACCAGCTAAAAGGTTTCTTGCTCAGGTTTAATTGTTTGCAAGCTTTTATAATTCAGTTGGCTTTGATAATTGCTCATATGTATCTCTCTGACGAGATCTAATTTAGAACAAGAATTGCTGTGCTGAATAGACTTTTTTTTGGGTTGAGAATGGCTGTGGCAGTGTATTTCTATCTAATCTTGTTTCTAATGCTTGGAGATTAGAGGGGTATCTATTCCATACATATTTAAATTTTGTGTAAATATTGGAGGAGCTAACCCTTTAATCATTTAACCTGTGTCAGTCTCATGAAATGTTCAAGGCATCCTCAAGACATCTTCAATCTTCAGGGCATCTTCGGTGATGATGCAGTCTCTTTTGCTTGAATTTAATCTAATTTCTTGTAAATAACTTAGTTTCTTTTCATGGTGGTCATGCTTGCCAAGAAAAATCCTTGTTTGGGAAGTATATTTTCTGTACTGATCTTGAAAAGTGTCATTTGTCAACTCTGGGGAATGTTACCATGTCTAATTATAGAACAGCACAGCACAAACAGAGTGTGTACAAACTTCCTTCTCCATGCGATTTAATGTGGAGGGTCTAATTCTAGGGGTAAGTGCAGTAGTTAGTTTCCCTACCTATTGGTTCCTTTGACAGTCTTCCAACACAGCCAACAAGGGTGTCATTATTGCGGTCATATACTGCAGATACCTGCACGCTAGGAACTTTGAGTTCCCCTGAGCATCTTACGTAACTAGTGTCAGGTGGCATTAAGTTTCCGTCATTACCCTCCTTGGCTGCGTTTGGTCCAACAACCAAACTGTGGAAGGTATTGATCCTGTTATCAAACACTTAGCCATGGAAGATACTATAGTACTAGTGGATAACCTTCAAACTTAAATTAAGTCTCATAATTCAGAGGTAATGAGCTGATGATTTAGTTTACAACATCCTGTCAGCATTGGAGTAGTAGCTTCAGTCTTTCTAAAGATATCTTTCTACACTGATGAAGATTTGAACTCCCCCACAAGATTGTCACTCTCCTCCCCCCAGCCCTCCAAAAATAAACAAACCTGTAAAGTAAATTTTGTGAATTAAGAGTGGTGTAGTACTTGATCATATTACTGACATTCGGTTCCTATGAACAGTATCTTGTGCATGTCCTATGTTTAGACAACTTCCTGCCATAGTACGGCAAAAAGGGAATTGTTAATGGATCAGTGCCCTTACAACTGATTTAAATGACAAAATCACATTGCCGATTTGCTAACTATCTATTTGATGTGCTGTATAGGTGACTTTTCAGTTTTCTCTACATGTTCCACGTATGCATTGTTAAACTCCTAACCTGGGAATGCTCATGATACTTAATGCTTCATATTTCATAGTGCTACACAAACGTTAAACTACTTTATTACTTTGCACTTTCGTGTATATGTTTAAAACCTATTGTATAGAAAGGCTTTTTTCTACTTTTTAATGGCACTTTTCAGATTGTTGTATAATAAATGAAAAGTAGCTCAGAGGTTTTCTCCTCTTGCACAGCATCACTGGGTGGCATCTGTTTGTCAGACGGTAGGAGCTAAAGCATCTATAAATGGGCGTGAATGTTCTGGTGCCTTCGATCAAATGAATTTGTGTGCAGAACACAATTTTAAAACCTCAAAATCAAGAAGGTAAACAGCATTACTATCATTCTAATGACAAGTCTTAGTAATTGACGTCAAATCCAGTTATTCCTGCAAAGTTAGGCTGCTAATAATCACTGACATTTATATCTTCATTCCAAGGATCTGGAATTGTCCATAGGTATTGTACACAACAGCTTTATTACCCATCAGTTGAATGCTGCCACCTCTGGGATGAAAACGTGGCAGCCATAGTAGGAGGAAATGAAGAATGACCAATTAGTATAATCACCATTGGTCGTTTTTAGGTAACATTAGCATAGGAAATGGGTCTAGACAGTATTGTTCAGTGGATGGAGCACCTTGGGAGTCAAGACTCCTAGTTTCTATTACCACATCCATTGACTTGCTTTGTGACCTTCACAAGTCACTTCCTCTGTCTATTTCCCCATCTGTAAGCATGAATGATGCTGTTTACTTACCTGTGTAAAATTGCTTTGAGATCTAGGGATTGGAAAATGCCATATCAATGCAAAGTGTTAGTGTTAGTAAACACCAGGGAAGGCATGGTGTTTACGAGGCATGGCTTTTACCAGATAAAATCATGATTTTAACTATTTAGTCCCAGTATAAGGCATTTTCTGTTTTTAAAACTGTTTCATAGTCTCAAACTCTATTGGCAGAAGGGACCATTATGATCATCTAGTCTGACTTCCTGCACAATGCAGGCTACAGAACCTCACCCACCCACTCCTGTAATAAACCTCTAACTTATGACAATTATTAAAATTCTCAAATCATGGTTTAAAGACTTTAACATACAGTGAATCCACCAGCAAGTGAGCCATGCCCCATGCTACAGAGGAAAGTGAAAAACACCCAGAGCCTTTGCCAATCTGCCCTGGGGGAAAATTCCCCGACCTCAAAAATGGCGATCAGCTAAACCCTGAGCATGTGAGCAAGACTCACCAGCCAGACACTCAGAAATGACCCTCTGTAGTAACTCAAAACCCACTCCATCTAACATCCCATCACAGATCATTGGGCATATTTATTGCTAGTAGTCAAAGATCCATCTATTGCCAAATTAGGCTGTCCCATCATACCATCCCATCCATAAATTTATCAAGCTCAGTCTTGAAGCCATCGAGGTGTCTTACCCCCACTGCTCCCCTTGGAAGGCTGTTCCAGAACTTCACTCCCATGATGGTTAGAAATCTTAGTCTAATTTCAAGTCTAAACTTCCTGATGGCCAGTTTATATCCATTTGTTCTTATGTCCAGTTCCTTATCCACCTTTCAATTTTCATATTAATCCCCAGGTTTTCCAGTTTAACTAATTCCCCATGTGGAACCATATCAAATGCCTTACTGAAAGCTAGGTAAATTAGATCCACTGCATTCCTTTTGTCTAAAAAATCTGTTATCTTCTTAAAAAAAGAGATCAGGTTGCTCTGGCACGATCTACCTTTTGTAAAGCCATGTTGTATTTTATCCCAATTACCATTAACCTCGATGTCCTTAACTACTTTCTCTTTCAGTTTTTCTTCCAAGATCTTGCATACTACCGAGGTCAAACTAACAGGCCTGTAGTGACCCCAGGTCACTTTTTTTCCTTTTCTTAAAAATAGGAAATATGTGAGCAATTCTCCAGTCATACAGTACAGCCCCTGAGTTTACAGATTCATTGAAAATCCTTGCTGTGATAGGCTTTCAATTTTCATATGCTAATTTCTTTCCATCCAAGAATGGAGGTTATCCAGCCTCTCCAGTTTAGTCCCATTAAGATGTCTGAGTTTGGCTTCTACCTCGGATATGGTAATTTCTACCTCCATATCCTCATTCTGTTAATGCACACTACATTACACTTAGCTTTAGTTACATATTCAAATCATGGATCTATTATATTTGTAAATTAATTTAGGGTTGTACAAATACAAAGTACAACTGCTGTGGGTGTAATACTCATGTAATTAGAACACTGAATAGTGGAATGTATGTATATATTTGTTGTTTGGTATTTTCTCAAGATAGTTATACGTGTCGTGACTGCTATTTCAGGTTTCAATATTGTATGAACAAAATTCAAAAACATTTCCTTATATGAAAATGCCAGTAATACCAAGTTGCAGGCTTCAAGCTTTAAGCAGTCAAAAAGAAGCATGCGGAACTGCAGACTACCAGTTCATGTCCGTTTGGCTGTATAGCCTTTGTAGTACAAGACCAACTTTGGTGTAATGGATTAGACCAAGCTGATTCCTCAGTTTTGAATAGATGTATCCAAAGTTTGAAAAGACTTGTTCTATGTTTTGTTAACTTGCTAGACACTGATGGAATTATTTTCCCCAGTTTCTTAGTTAAAACCAGGTTTAAGCCAGTATTTACCACTATTATAAGCCCTGTCCTAAACTAGTTTTTCCAGGGATATTGTCAATCCTGCTTGGGGCTGACAAGGAATTTATCATTTAAAATATTTGTGTGTAAATAAACTGGGGTTATACTCCTGAAAAGCCAACATGTTCTGAAGTGTAACTGTCACCTCCCTTTAGTATGATCAGTTTCAGAAGGACTCAGGATTAAAACTTTGCCTGTGGGAAGAAGAAATTTACAACATCAAATATTGAATGTTAATAATACTTACCTCTCTTCATTCAGTATCTCTATTCCCAAACAGTTACATTAACCAGTTACAAATATATTCTGGCTTGTTGCATTCACATTTTTCTGTTAGAATAGAAAATTTGAATAGAATTTGTTCATGTCTCTGCAGGGCTAAGATTTTGTGCCATGTGAGGCAGAATGGTTTCAGTGAAGTTTTGGAACTAAAATACTCCAGATGTAAATCAGTGTTAGAATAAAGGAACCTACTCTGTTAGATTATATCTTTCTAAAAGCTCTTTAAAAAAAAAAAAAGAATTGAGATCAGCAGATTTTGCCACGAAATAAAATCCCTGTTGCTGTTTGGCCTTAACAAAGTATTCAAAAAGAGCACGCAGGAGTGTCCTGTTCTACATTTTTTCACCTTGTAAAACAGTTTTGTAATTTCTCTTATTAGAGTTTTGTAGGATAAGATCCTCTTAATTGGCAACTTTGTTTCCACTGGGATGTGCCAATTAGAGTTTGTCCCAGTTGTTTAAGGCTCATGAGAATACATACAGGTGTATCGTTACTTTATTGCTTTAATCATATTATAAAGCAAGAAAATATTAAAACTAGAAGATGAAATTTTAAACAGCAGTTCATGACTTTGCTTGGACAGACTACGCTTGTCATTATCATGACTTAGTCATAGAAAGACATCTCTGGCATCTGTCAAGAATGTTTGCTGTTTGTTAGGGGAAACATGATTTCTTTGTACTTTAAATTACTGGAATTGTATGTTTCTGTAGCAGTTGTTTCCTGGTAGGTGTATAGGGAGAAAACTGTCAACTTAAGTGCACTTACTGTGGTGCTGCTTCCTGACGTACAATCGTAGGACTGGAACGGACCTTGAGAGGTCCAGTCTACTACACTCAAGGCAGGTATTATCTAGACCCTGAGAATTATTATCTAGACATGAGAATTACTTATATGCAACACTATATACAATCAGATTTTTGTAATATGGACTGTGCTTCTCTATTATTTAGGGCTGAGGTTGCCACTTTACTGCTCAAAAGAAATAATTAAATTTTCTTCAAATGTTGCCTCCTGTGATTGCATTTTTGTGTTTAGAATCATAGAAGATTAGGGTTGGAAGGGACCTCAGGAGGTCATCTGGTCCAGCCCTCTGCTCAAAGCAGGATCAACCCCAATTAAATCATCCCAGCCAAGGCTTTGTCAAGCCAGGCCTTAAAAACCTCTAAGATTAAGTATACACTTGCTGTCAAATTCGACATTGACTTTCTAACTTCTACTTACTGTGGTGTCTTCAGTTTGCTTCGCTGATGGGAAATGCCCTCCTGTTGATGCAGTGTTATTCCACCTGGCTGAGGTGGATTAGTAGCGTCACTTTTTGGGTCTCCACTTCTGCTCTCTCTCTCCGGATAAATCAATCTGAAGGCAAATTTGCTGCCGTCAGTGTAGACATAGCCTAAGGATGGAGAGTCCACCACCTCCCTAGGTAACCCATTCCAGTGCTTCACCACCCTTCTAGTGAAAAACTTTTTCCTAATGTCCAACCTAGACCTCCCCCACTGCAACTTGAGACAGTTGCTCTTTGTTCTGTCATCTGCCACCACTGAAAACAGCCTAGCTCCATCCTCCCTCGAAGCTCCCTTCAGGTAGTTGAAGGCTACTATCAAATCTCCCCTCACTCTTTTCTTTTGCAGACTAAACAAGCCTAGTTCCCTTAGCCTCTCCTTGTAAGTCTTGTGCTCCAGCTACCTAATCATTTTTGTTGCCTTCTGTTGGACTCTCTCCAATTTGTCCATATCCTTCGTGTAGCAGGGGGCCTAAAACTGGACACTACTCCAAATGTGGCCTCACGAATGCTGAATAGAGGGGAATAATCACTTCCCTCGATCTGGTGGCAGTGCCCCTACTAATGGAGCCTAATATGCCGTTAGCATTCTTGGCAACAAGAGCACACTGACTCATATCCAGCTTCTTGTCCTCTGTAACCCCCAGGTTCTTTTCTGCAGAACTGCTACTTAGCCAGTCGGTCCCCAATCTGTAGTAGTGCCTGGGATTCTTCCATCCCAAGTGCAGGATTCTGCACTTGTCCTTGTTGAACTTCATCAGATTTCTTTTGTCCAAATCCTCCAATTTGTGTAGGTCATTCTATATCTACTCTACTGTATCTGTCCCTACTCTCCAGTGTATCTACCACTCTCTCCAGCTTAGCATCATCCACAAACGTGCTGAGGGTACAATCCATCTCATCCTCCAGATCATTAATGAATATGGTGAACAAAACCGGCCCTAGGACCGATCCCTGGGGCACTCCGCTTGATACAGGCTGCCAACAAGACACTGAACCGTTGATCACTGCTCAGTGATCTAGCTAACTTTCTATCGACCTTATAGTCTATTCATCCAATCCATACTTCGGTAACTTGCTGGCAAGAATAGAATACTATGGGAGACTGTATCAAAAGTTTTGCTAAAGTCAAGGTATAGTCATCTCATCATAGAAGGCAATCAGGTTGGTCAGGCATGACTTGCCCTTGGTGAATCCATGCTGACTGTTCCCAATCACCTTCCTCTTCTCTAAGTGCCTCAAAATGGATTCCTTGAGGCCATGCTCCATGATTTTTCTGGGGACTGGGGTCAGGCTGACTGATCTGTAGTTCCCTGGATCCTCCTCCTTCCCTTTTTCAAAGATGTGCACTATATTTGACTTTTTCCAATGGTCCAGGACCTCCCCCGGTTGCCATGAGTTTTCAAAGATAACAGCCAATGACTCTGCAATCACAGCAGTCAACTCCCTCAGCACACTTGGATGCATTGTATCCGGACCCATAGACTTGTGCATGTCCAGCTTTTCTAAATAGTCCTGAACCTGTTCTTTCATAATTGAAGGCTGCTCACTTCCTCCCCATATTGTGCTGCCCAGTGTAATAGTCTGGGAACTGACCTCGTCCATGAAGACAGGCAAAAAAAAAAAAAATTGAGTACTTCAGCTTTTTCCACATCTGTCACTAGGTTGCTTGCCCCATTCAGTAAGGGGCCCACACTTTCCCTGAGCACCTTCTTGTTGCTAACGTATCTGTAGTAACAAGAAGAGTTTCTAGCTGCAACTCTAATTATGCTTTGACCTTTCTGATTTCACTCCTGCATACTTGAGCAGTATTTTTATACTCTTCCCTAGTCATCTGTCCAAGCTGTTTAAGCTCACCAAAGATTTCTCTATTAAGCCTGCCATATTTGCTATTCTTTCTGCATATCAGGATGGTTTGTTCCTGTGCCCTAAACGGTTTTTTTTTTTTTAAATACAGCCAGTTCTAGTCCATTCATCTTTTGATGTGTAATCATCAAACTAAAACTTAAAGGAAATTATTTTATAAACTTCTTGCATTTTAGAAATATGATATCCAATTGTTTGGATATTAACTACATCTTTATGGTAGACTTGCTAACTGTTGTACACAGTGGTAAGAAAAACGGTTCTGACTGTTTCCCTTGGGATCCTCTTTCTCTCTTTGGAGAGAGAATGTTTACATCCTTGGCTTTTTTGTCAAAACTGCCAGTGTTAAGGATTAGCAAAGTCTTTTCAGAACTGTAACGTCCAAGAATGTACTTTGTGTTTTGCGCCTGACTCCTGCAAGGACTCAACCATGTGGATAGCAGGAGAAAGTGGGGAAAGTCCTCCGGGCCTAGGTGGCCTCCCAGTCCCATGTGGCGTATGTGGGAATCTGTAATCTAAATAATATAAAAGAGATTTTTGTGTGGAATAACTACCATGTTGAAGCCCATCCCTAAATTAAAGATTCAATTGGACTTGTACTTTATAAAAGTAAAATACTTTTTAAGCAACAAAAATCCATTGAGAAACTGAGCTGCTTGAGGTTTCGTCCCACAGGGTTGAGTAACTGCCATTCTAGTTTAAAACTAGAATGAAAAGAGCTGTTGCTTAATTTGGAAGAGACCCTAGAAACCAATACTAAATTCAAAAGTGGGATTAATGAGTTTAACCACAGGAGCCTGATATTCTGGAATACATAGATAGGATTTGCATTCTGTCCATAGTCCATGGGTTGGGATTGAATGGGTTCTTGCAGGTGGCTCAACACAGATGTTTGTGTATGTGATCCATATGGCCATCAAGCTTCAAAACAGAGGATGAGGACAAACAGTACAAGTTGTTTAGCTTTGCAGAGGAGGAGCCAGCAGAACTGGCTTTGTAAATAGGAGGGATTTTTGGCAGAAAGGGAAAGTGGCAGTTATAGACTGAGGCAAATAGGCAATAAAATCACCTTGTAAGTTTTTGAGAGAGCTGAATTATGCAACTGTGTTCTCTTGCAGTTTCTAAGCTCCCTTACCAGTCCATTTTATTTTATTTTGTCTTATCTGGTATGTAGACAATAATACAGCATTCTGAACAGCAGCAGACTGTTATCAGGGCTGCTGTTTGTCAAAATAGAACAGTGTCTGCTGATATGTCGATGTATATGGCTGAAGTTAGCAAAACCTTTTCATCTGACAAGCTGAGCAAGTATTTATATGTGAGAGACCAATATGAGCTGTTAAGCCAGTGCATGGTGGTAGCTGTGGGGTTTTGGTGTCTCTGCAGGAGCCCTTTGTTTAGGGGTTTAACCGCTGTATTTACATATGACTAAGCCTTGGAATGTAGTTCCTGTTTGGAAGAAGAATTTAATTCTCAGTCTTAAATTGAAATTTCTGATTTCTACGTTTTTAATGTAGTTTTTACAACTTATAGACGCATGATTTGTTTTAATGTAAATTTGGCAAATGATGAGACCTCCAGAGTGAATTAATTGTGCATGTGGAATTTTGAAACACAAATCTCATAACTGAAAGTTAGTGCTCTACATGCTCATTAGAAATAGCTTACAATGTTTATTTTCTGGTGAAATCTTATTGTATAAATTTTGATATGCCTGAAGGTCTATGCTTTGATGTGTTACAGCCTGAGTATAGTCCTTTAAAACCAATTTTCTAATTGTGAAAAGGTACATTAGCATTGCATGCCATTGTCATCAAAGGATGGGCTTCCTGCTGAGGAAATGGCACATCTAGACAGGCTGCTCATCTCTGGAGATCTTTGGTCTGACATAGACAATTAAGAGCCTGCCTGAACGTTCTGTACTATAGCTTAGAATTAGGGGACTGTGATTTTGTTAAAGATTCCATAAGATGGTGTTTGTATTCAGTGAACTCTTGTTCCACAAGGAATGGAAAGAAATTTTCTCATGACTCTTGACAAAAACAAAATCTGTTGGACTTGGCCAACTTTTCAGAAGAGAGCTGCACTTCCAACTCGGTCAAAACAGAAGAAACAAATCCTGCTGCCTTTAGTGTATGGAGGGCATGCATAGAGCCCATGGTGATGGCGCCTTATAGCCACAAGTGCTTTTTTGTCCCCTTTTTGATTGTTCTAGGAGCATTTGATAATAGGGTTTCTTTTGTTCTCACAGGACACTTGTCGTAACTTCTACATAAACTCACAATCTAGGGTTTGGCTGACAGTCTACTGGTGGCAGCATATATTTCCACAGGGTGGGCTAGGGCTGGGGGATTAATTTTCAAGAAATCTCTCCTTTTCTTTTTGGGCCAGCAAAGTCTGGGATTCCTGTTGATATAGCTTTTTTTGGCCTTCGAAGTGGAAAAGGTGTGGGAGTAGCATCTAATTCTTAGGCTGACTAGTCCTTCCAGCTGTTTGAGGGTGGGGCTGGAGGTAAGAGTGCATGTGGAATCCTGGAAGGGGCCGGTGTCTACTTTGGGGTTTTTTCCTAATTAAAAAGAGTTGTTACTGGATATTCCCTGTCAAAGTGCTCTTTTCTGCCAAGTTCACGTGCATTAGCAGACTCCTTGTGTTAACTTTTTAACAGTTTTATTGCCTCTCTCTTCATCAGTTTGGCAGTCACTTAAATCTTGTAATGTTTGGGGATTACCAGTAATTGTAAAAACAATCACTTGGATTATTGATATGGAGGACACATTGGGCATCATTACTCAACATGACTCGCTTCAGATAAAACTTTATACCGTTTTTCAAACCTTTAAAGATGCCTTGCGTATTTTGATGTCTAGAAATTCCCCAGAATTATTCTGTCAACAGGGACCTGGAACTGTGGATTTGGAATAGCTAGTGCAGTAATCGTACTTCATAAGAACTGTGACAAAAAAAACCTGTTGCTGAAATAGTAGAGCAGGTGCTAATGCACCAAGTAGCCTTAAAGCTGACTCCAGGTGCCAGAGCATCAAGAAATAGAAGTCACTGAAGTGAAACAGACACCAAAACTGCATCTCAGTCTATGTATTGAGGGCAGGCTCTGGAGCACTGAGGGAAATCAGGTGCCAAAGTGTCTGAAGCCGCAGACTCAATATTTTGCAGTTATACCAGACCTGATTGGAAAGTAGGGCTAAATATGCACAAGATATCTGCTGAGGCATGGCTGGGACCTAACAAAGAGCTGAAGCAGTGATTAATGACTCTTAGTCTCCTGTGGGGAGTTCCAGTGTTAATCATGGTCGGGAACATTCAGGATGGGCATCATTTATACTTGGATTTAGAAAAACTAGATTTTTGTCAGTAAATGTCAATTTTGCTGTACACTCAAATAGACAAAATATATCCATTGATAATCAAAGTAAGAAAAATACTGTTTGATTTAAGGACATTTACTTTGTATATTTTGATGTGATGTTGACAATTTTTGTTTTTAAGCATTTACATTTTTGACTCTCAACGTCTACTGTTGTTTGTCTGGCTTTTCCATGATTTCCCATAGTTGTGAAAATTTAAACAAATAAAAAGATGCTTTTAAAAATAAATTTTGATAAAAATAAAAAATACACTTTTTGAGTTCTGCCAAGCCTGTTTATACGTGGCAGATTGGGGAGCCAGAGTATAAATGTGGGAAAAGATGGTGCATGAGCACAAATGTACACCAGTAGGAGAGGGGTCTGGCTCATCACTTTCAGGGGTCAAAAAAAGCTTTGGGGAGTTCTGACTGCCTTGTGCTAAGTAACTAAGACCCAGGAGTGAGAATCCTGCCCAGAAGCTATCTTCAGAAAATATTCACTTCCAGGGTAGACTACCTTAACAGATTAACTGAATAGATGAGAGGTAGATTGGCCACTAGTTCATTTTGACTTTGTTGAGAAAGACACAGAAGAAAAAGTTTTAGGGAAAACCACACAGGAAAATGCTGAGACTTAATATAATGAAATTACAAAAAAGTGGAAACATAGAAGGTTTTTAATACCATATTTGCCCTTAGTGTTGTGTTTGGGGAGGAAATAACACCCAACTACTAGACAAATTAGTTCAGTTTTTCAGAGCCCTAGATTACTTGGTCATAATAACTCTAAGAAAGTATAAACCATTTCTCTTCAAATATTCTTCCTAAATTAAGCTTATTTTCCAAATCCAAGAAATTCTGAAATATTTCAAAACAATTAATTAATTGTTATCAAAAGTTTGGGAGTGAGGCTTCTCTTAAATAAAACAACCCTACGGTAACAAACTGCTTTTAAGGGTGATTGTTTTACAAATGAGCAGAATTGATGTTAAAAATAATGAAAAATCTGATTTCCTTCAGTATACTTGACCCTGTACAAATATAAAGAACTTTATTTTCTGCCACAAATTGATTAGTCTTTTAGACACGTGGGTGGGGGAAGGAGGTGTAGAGGAACAGCAGGGGATGCATAACACTTCTGACATACTAAAATGTGTTTAGGGTGATGTGGGATCCTTGCAAAGATTATTGCTGAAGGCTTTGCAGAAGGAGTTTTAATTGAAGGGATCTAAAATTGAAGGAAGTTAGTTTTAATGGTTTCAAATGCCATCTTTTCCTTCATGCTACTTTTCCTCGTGAGCAGCATGGAGAGTAGGGAGGACAAGACCTTCCTTTCTCCCACAACAGGATCCAGCTGCTCCTAGGGGATTCCCAGGTGTTCCCAGGCCAGCCGGGAGATATAATCTTTCCAGCATGTCCTGCATTGGCTTTGGGGTCTTCTCCCAGTGGAACATGCCCGGTATAATTCTAAAGGAGGCCAACTGGGAGTCATCCTTATCAGGTGCCCGAAACACCTCAGCTGAATCCTCTCAATCTGAAGGAGTGGCAGCTGTACTCCAAGGCTCTCCCAAATAGCAGAGCCCCATACCCTATCTGGGAGAGTCAGCCCAGCCACCCTGTAGAGAAGCCTCATTTCCGCTGCTTATACATGCGATCTTGTCCTTTCAGTCATCATCCTAAATTCATGACCATAGGTGAAGATGGAGTTGTAGATTGACCTGTAAACCGAGAGCTTCATCCAAAAACTTAGCTCCCACTTCACCACCATGGATTGGTATAGCGCCTGTATCGCTGCCACCTCTGCATTAATCCACTGGTCAATCTCTCACTTCTGCTTACCATTACTTGTGAATAAGACTCCATATTTAAACTCTTCCACTAAGGGCAGCTGCTTCCCCTTCACGTGGAGAGAACACTCCACTTTCTTCCAGGAAAGAACCAAGACCTGATTTGGAGGTACTGATTCTCATCCCAGCTGCTTCACACTCAGCAGTGAAAGGTTCAAGTGCGTGTCAGAGATGAGTCTGAGGAAGCAGGAAGGATAATATTTTCATTTGGTCTCAAATGTAATTGAGAATAAACCTGCAAATCAGGCACTGTCTAAATTTAAATTTCTTTTCATGGTGTTAAGGCACATTTTTAATTTAGCCACAAAAATAATTTATTAGAAAATGGAAATTGCATAGGACACTGAGCACTATATTCAAAGGCCTTGTCTACCCTAGAAAGTTTTGTCCACAATAGCTTTGTAGGTGATGATAAAGTACTATAATTATAGCACTTGCACCCATCCACACAGCACTCGTTTTGTTGCAAAAATGAGTCCACGGTGCAGTAGTATTGACAAGTATGCAGGGCCATTAATCGCATTCTGCTGAGAAGGACTGTGACTCTGGGCAATGTGCGTAAAATAGTGGATGGATTTGCAGCAGTGGGATTCCTAACTGTGGCGGGGCAATAGATAGCGCACATCTCAATTTTGGCACTGGACCATCTTGTGACAGAGTACATCAATAGGAATGGGTACTTCTTTATGGCACTTGTGGATTACTGTGGGCATTTCACTGACATCACCAGGGTTGGTCAGGAAAAGTGCATGATGCTCATTTTTTGATGCTCATATGCTTTTGAGAGCTGACTTTTATTATTAAACATAAAACATCACACAACACAAACAAATCCTAGAGAGGAGCAAGTAGTGGGTGGCAGTGCCAGCTATGACAGCTGCATGTAAGTCCAGCTGTCGTTCTCACAGCTGTCTGAGGGGTGGAGTGAAGGGCTGTAGCAAGATGGCCCGTGACTTTGGTAGAAATGTATAGGGGGAATTGGTGGAATGCAGGGAAAGAAGTTCGGTTGCAGCTGGGGGGGAGCTTCCATGAACCATTGGCAATGGCACTATTGTCTTGAGAAGCTCTTTCTGCTCCTACAGGGCCTTGATCATGTGCTCATGGCCAGCCAAAATTCTCTCCTGGTTTTTCTTCCATTCCTGTATCTCTCTTCTGAGATGGATTGTCTCCATTCCCTTTTCTCTCTTTTGGACACCTCAGAGGACAGGAGTAGTTCCTGGAACATCTCCTCCTTGCTTCTCCAGGGTTGATTCCTTATCAGAAGTAGGCAGTCTGCTGGCATAGGGGATGTGGCTGTGAAGATCACATCTGTGTAAGAACAAGAAACAATGAAAACCATTATTGTGATTGCCCTAACAGTACACATGAATCACTGAAACACACCTCATTCTTACTATCCTCCTGTGCAGAGTACAGCTCCTTGATCAGCCTGAGAATGGTGAGTTGTGGGGTGGGGGCAAGACCATACAAGTCAGTCTGGGTTCTGGTTGGGTGTTTGCGTGGGGCATAAATGCAGGTATGTAGGGAAAACAAATTTCAAATTGTGCCACCATTATCCACAGGCAGGGCCTATAGAAACTGATATCTCACTCCTTGGAGTCAGCAAGGATGCTAGGATGCATCTCCTCCATGTGAGTAGCTTCAAACCAGGTCCCTGTGCTGCAAGACTGTGCGTTGCTTTGGTCCCTTCTCAAGTGATTGCCAGTTGGTATGGGAAAATGACCTACAAGGGGGCAGAAACACAGCTGCTCTGCCCAGGAATCTGAGGCAGAGAATCAAGGAGTATCTCCAAGAAAGTTTCATGGAGGTCACACTGGAGGATACCCATGAAACCTTGGCATGCATTAATGTGCTTCTTAGCCATACTATCTAGATGTGCAAGAGAATGGGGAAGCACATTCAAACACAGCTACCTACTCCTGTGCATTTCTAACCCTTCATGTACCCATATGTTTTAGGCAAGCTAAGGGCCCCCATACCTCCAGTACACAAGCAGCATCAGCTTCCAAACACTTACCAGAGCTCACCTCTCCTGCATCCTGAGCGAAAGGTCTGGGGCTGCCTGTAGCCTTCTGGGGTCGAGAACAGCTCCTGACTCCCAACCTCAGCAACCAAACTGTTCCCTGGCTCTGGGTCATCCTCCAGCTCCACTTCCTCATTGATGACCTCTTTGTCAGGGATCAGTCCAGTATCTGGTGGCCCTGGGCCATTGAGGTGTCTACAGGTATCTTGGGGGTGAATGTGGGGTTGCTGCTGAGGATGGATTCCAGCTCTTTGTAGAAGCGGTAGTACATTGGCTCGGCACCAGTGACAGTTTGCCTTCCTGGCCTTGTGGTAGCTCTGTCACAGTTCCTTGATTTTAGCTCAGCACTGCAGCATGTCCCATTTATAGCCCTTTGCCATGGCATGAGAACTCTGGCTGTAGGTATCAAAGTTCCTTTGGCTAAAGCAGAGCTGGGACTGCAAGGCAGACTCGAATGCTGATCAGTCCAGCAGCATCGGTGTGCTCCAAAGCAGGAGAGCATGGAGCTGGCCTGGGACAGCTGGGAAGATAAGATGCAAGTTCTCCATGCCGACCAAGCAGGAAGTGGAATAAAAATATCAAACTTACTGTGTCTGTCAAGGGGGAGGGGCAAATGGCTGCAGAGCAGCAGGAGTGCAAACAGATGTCCAAAGGGGTCAGAATTCACATTGTGGGACATTTTCCAGAGGCTGTTTACTGCGACAGAAACGTGCAGCAGTGTCTATGCTGACGATTTGTTGCAAAAAGCTCCGTCTCTCGTCAAAGCGGTTTTATTTTGTCGACAAAACAGTCATTGCAGTGTGTACAGGATTTTTTTGTCAATAAAAAGGTGACTTTTGTTGACAAAAGTCTCTAGTGTAGACCAGGCCTAAATGTTAAATGTGGCCTGTGTGCAGTTTATGAACACTATAGAGATAAAGTGGATGAGGTAATACTGTTTTTATTGGGCTAATTTCAGTTCATGAGAGAGACAAGCTTAGAACCTTCTACTGAGCTCTTCTTCAGCTCAGGGAAATGTACTCAAGTGTCATAACTAAATACAAAGTGGAACAGATTGTTTAGCATAAGTCAATGGTCCTTAAACTTTTGACCCCCCACACCCTCCCAGCTGCAGCTGAGAATGGGGCTATGGTTGGGCGGGGGCTGTGGCTGGGAGCGGGGCCATGGGTGGGAGGGCAGAGGTTGGGGCTGGAGCTGAGACTGTCCCAGGGGACTCAGGTGGCCGGGGAGCCAGGTACCAAAGCCACAGGCCAAGGCAGGGGCTGGGTGCAGCAGGCACGGCCAGTGGGGAGCAGAGCAAAGTGTGGCTAGGTGATGAACTCTCTCCGCCCCCTGAGGGGACAGGCCTGGCCAGGCTGTACCCCCTTGAACATTCCTCTGCCTCACAGATTGAAGACATCTGGCATAAGTAGTTCACACATTTCAAGGGATTATTCAAGGGAAAGTGGCCTGTTGACACCTCTTCAGTCATTTGTGTGGGTGTGTGGCAGTTAGTGGGTTATAGATTGTTGTAATAAACTGTAAATCCAGAGTCTCCATTCAGTTCAGTCCGTGATTTTGAGTGTCTAGCAAAGATTTGAATTTAAACTCACAGGCTCATCTTTTGAAGATATTGTGCTGTTTCCTTTGAGGATGAGGATTGAGAGCACATACGTAGTGATTGCTTTATGAAAAGTGTTCATCCCCAGGTGATATGGTGTTTTTAGTTTTTTGTTAATTTTCTGTGACGTTCATTTGAGAGAGTAATAATTGTCTCATTTCACCCATGTTGTTGGGGCATTTAGTGCACTGGATGAGAGATACCACATGTGATGAGCATGTGTAAGACTTTTGAATCTTGAAAGGTGTGTTGGGGTGAGTGTTGACTATCGTAGCAGTGGAGATAGGTCTACAGCTTTTGCATCTTGTTCTGGCCACACTGAGAATGTCACAAAGCCCGGGAGGTACCCTGCAGAGAAGCACCATCTCCTAGCCTGGGGGAAATTTCTCCTCTAGCTGCCACAAACCTTCTGGCAACTTCCTCCACCTTTGCTCCCCTTCCCCCTTTAGAGAAGGCAGGGTTTAAGTACACCTGGGGTTGCCCTTCATTGGGTCCAGGTGTCTCTAATTGCCCTGCAGTAACCTCTCCTCTGCCTGCAGGAAAAAGGGCCTTTACCATTCTAGAGCTCACATACTGGCCCTGGCATATCCTTTGGTAGCCATCTGGCCTGACTTTACCACACATGACATAAGGAACGTGGTCACCTCAAGAATCCAGAGTGCACAGCAAGAGCTTGGAACTCAGAACTGTAATGAAAGTATGTCAGTCCTTTCTCCAGTTTCTGTTCCCATTATGTTCTCATCATGTCAGACACCACCACCACTGTTAACTACATCAACAAGCAGCCTAGTACAAGATCCACCATGCTATGTGCAGACACAGACAATCTCTGTAATTGGTGCATCACTCACCAGATTTTCCTTTGCACAGCCTACCTTCTGGGGACACAGAATGTACTTGCAGACTTGCTTAGCAGACGTTTCCAATCAACTGACCTCAAGTGGGAACTCCTCAGTTCAGTAGTTAACATCTTTGCCTGATGAGGGATTCTGATCACAGAACTCTTTGCCTGCCATATAAACCTCTAATGCTTCATGTACGGCTTCAGGGGAGATCTCGGCCACCACTCTGAGGGCGACACTTTCCTAGTCAGACCAGATCAACCATGACTTCCCTTTTCTACCATTCCTACCTTGAGTGCGCCACAAGACAGAGCAACAGTCATGGCCCAGACAATTTTGCCCAATGTCCTTCATATGTCAATCAGTTCATCAATTCCTATCCCCTCCTTCCCTGACCTTCTGACACAGTGCAACGGTGAGATCAGACATCCCAATCCACAGGTGCTCCACCTCAGACCATGGGATTTGGATGGGCATCAGTTTTAGAAGGGACCTGTCTTGCATGGCTGAAGAAAATCCTCTCCAGCAGCAGGAGGGAATCCACTAGACACTGATACTGGGCTAAGTGGAAATGCTTCGTCTCCTGGCCCCAACAAAAGGGAGTTTTGCTGGAATCAGTGGGGATCCCCCTCCTCCTGGATTATAATGTATTCTTGAAGGCATCAGCTCTTGCCATTAACTCTCTGAATGTCCATGTGGCAGTGTGTTAAGGTGTATATCCCAGACTTTCTCCTCGGAGCATAGTCTGTGGGGTCTGAGTGCTTGGCTGTAAATTACAGCTTTCTTGGTGTGTTTGGGATGGTTACTGGATCTGTGACGATAGTTGTGGTGATCCATGGGTTTCTTGTGTATAGTTGTTTGTAGGGTTCCATATTTGAAGCTGACTGTGGTGTCCAGGAAGATGATGCTAATGTGGGAATGTTCTAGAGAGAGCTTAATGGATGGGTGGTGGCTGTTGAAATTGTGGTAGAAATCTGAGGAAGTTCAGATAGTCTAGCCAGAGGATGAAAATATCATTTGAGGTATCTCAAATATATTATTGGTTTTGTGGTTCATTTGTGAACAGTGTTACATGAGCATTTCAATTTCACTTATGCTAAGTATGTCCACAAATTCTTTTGTGCGCACATGTGATGTGTGTGTGCATAAAGCTGCATATGGAAGGTTGCACTGAGGCCCATTTGAAAACGGACACCAACTGTGTTAATGTGAGTTACTCTTTCCTATCCTATACGTAAGGTAGCAGAGCTTTGGAATTTTTGCTGCTGAGAAGAGCAGGTGTTTGAGACTGAGTTTAGCGCTCATAAAGCAGAGATTTGTTGTTTTACTGTGACAATTGGAGGACACCTAATGGGCACAGTGTTTCTTCCTTCTCTTTCTGGTTTTAAACTCTTAGTCTGGTTTTTATTGAGGTTTCTAGACTTTGCTCAGGATCTATCCCTCTGTGAAAATGAGTCACTGACCCATAGCTTTTTCTCAAAATATTGTTTGAAAATTAATTCAAGAAGCACATTGGAGAAGTGACTGCTTTATAAGTATAAGTAATGCCTTCAGGGAAGGGACCTTAAAAATAACTCCTTAGCTTATATTTTCACTTCTGATGATAGAAAAGTCTGTTTAAACCAGGGATTCTCAAGCTCTTTCTTAATGGAGATAACACTTTAATACTCAGATTTTTTGGGTCCTAGCTTAACTCCCATTTAATTGCATAATATCCCTGTGGCAACATTAATTTCTTACAAGAAAATTTGATAGAAAGGTATGTATTTTTTGTACTTTTCAATCTGAATAATTCAAGACTTCTTGTGCTCTTCATTTTACTTCTCACAGCTGTTATGACTTTCTCAGCTGGAAACAGAGGCATCACCATGTGACCAGACAGCTTTCCAGATCAACATGTGCTTAGTGGGCTGTGGTTTGTGAGTTTCTTGTCTAGACAGTAGGAAAAGTAACAATACGGTGGCCGTGGCTGGCTTTCTCTGAAACTTCTATGAGTGACCAGGCCAGCATTACAATTTATGGAGTCCTATGTTTCTGGAATGGGAAGAAATCAGGCATAGTTCCCTTCATCTTTCATTCAGAGATGCTGTGGGGGGAGTCTAACAGCAAGCGGACTCCTCTGCACTCTCCCTATACACAGCCTTATTGATAAAGAGATAGATGGGACCAGCCCATGAGATGTACTTCTATAGCGGGATGGAGGATCCAAAGTGGTTGCTTGCTCTGCTTGGGCCAAGTCAGACTTCATTGAAATCAATAGACTCCATGAACTGCAGATGGTTCTGGATCAGGCCTGACCATTAATCCCACAGTTCAGGTTAGACTTGTGCTGCACTCTCCATAAGCACCATTAATATTGGTTTTGTTATGCTCTTCTCTGCATGAGACTGGTTTCAAACTGGAATTCTTTTTGTGAGGCTTCTAGTGTTCTCTGTGTAGTAAACTGTAAGGCAGAATGCATGTGGTTTTAGCCTTTGGAGCAGGCTCCTTTAAGTGGTAAGCCACCTATCTGAGCACAAAGTGATCAGTTCTCTAGGGCATCTCCTGTTTGTATTTGTCTTGTTTTTTCAGTTTGTTATAAACTCCTTGAAGCAGAGACTTTTTCTCTTCCTGTCTTGGACAGCACTGAACACACTGCATAACACTTGAGTAATAGTAATGCTCAGCTGCAAGTTAAGCTCCCTGTTTTAACGAAACCCTTAAATCTATGGCTTTCTAGGAGGAAAGAAAGTATTGTAAAACAAATTTCACTTTCATTGAATTTCAGGTCAAGGGACATAGATGAATTTCAGGGTTTAACCCCTATTATTGCATATGGTGGTACTGTATTTGTCGATCAAGAACATAGCTTTCACCACTCTGGCTTTACAGCAGACTTTTTTTAAGAATGATATAAAACATTGGGCCAGTCCAGTCTAGTGTGTGAGCATTTGTTACATGCCACCCATCTGAGCAATTTGAGTGATTCTCAAAAGTACAGTACATTAATGGACTGAACAAGCTTAAATTTAACATTTAATCAATGCCACCACCATTGACTATACACAATTAAATGATCAAACCCAAATGTCAAGTTGTCTGTGGTTTGGGTCCTGGCTTCTTTCCCACAGTACTATGCTGATAGTTGATCTTTGTGGCTAACGTGCTAGATTTGAACTCTGGGCACTGTAGACAAGACGTTTTCTGCCTTGTGCTCTGAAATTTACTTTCCTTGTTGGTCTGACAGAATTACTCTGACACTTGGGACACACTACAAGCCTGCTCATTCAGGATTTTACCTGGAGGAGTGGAAACTGGGTGGTTTTGTCTTTACACATGCCAATCTCACATTATTTTAACGTATAGTGAATGTATCTTTAGATTAAACAGGTCACATCTTTATAAATGAAAATAGTATCTATCTATCTATACTATCATGGGTTTTCACTTGAAATCAAACACTGGAGCTGGCAATGTGCTCTGACAGTACATATTGAATTTAGTTTTATTTAAGATCAAGATTGTTGTAGTTCCTTCAATTTCCAAGTAGGCTGGAAGAGTAGTGTTGTCCCTCTTACTGCAGATAGGCAGCTCCCTAAAGCCAGGAGATTTGGTGGCAATTTTGTTCTTAATTTTTCTTTATAATTATACAAGAGACTGTGTTTTTAATGTGGCATTATTTGAGAACTACGCCTTAAATGACTTCCTCTTCCTTGTTGCAGATCCATAACATGGTGGCAGTGCTGGAAGTGATCTCCAGCTTGGAGAAATATCCCATAACCAAAGAGGCACTTGAGGTATGTCACCTTACATGTAAAATCAGCACATGCTTATGTATGAAAACAGATCACCTGTGCACAATATCTTTTGAATACCCTTTGATATAGCCCAACTCTTTCATAAAAACATAGATAAATCACAAAAAAATACAAATTAAAGGCAAAGATAGTAATCAGTCCCCTACTGCTTCCTCTGGCACCTCAGTAATGTGATTAAATGAGTTGGCTTTCTGGAATCATAAACCAGCATATTTCTATTCACATAAGGCACCAGAGCAATCCCTACTTGCCACTGGCTAACTCCTTGTCTGATTCAGACAGCATTGCTTCCATAGTTTGACTGGTCACTTTCTTATTCTGTTACAAAGATACTAATCCTCTTTGGTAACCGACCATGAATAACATCACTTTATACATCCATAAAATTAGTTTGAAATATACCCAATTCAGTGCCAATCTCTGATTGGCTATGAGGTTAGCTCCCTCATGTGAGAATACCGTATAACTATAGAACATTTTGACTTACAAACATTGGGGTAATTCATTGTTCAGTTCACTTTTCACTCTGAAGCATTCTTATGCCGAGTACCCACTGTGGCATTTGGTTATACAAGATTCCAGATTTCAAATTCCAATTCCTCTGCTGGTGGGACTGCAACTGCACAGATGGTTCTTGTCAGCCTCCTTGGACTCTTTCAGACCCATAAACCCAAAAAGGATTTTTTGCATTTAGACGTCTAAAATATTTAATTTAAAATTAAAGTGTGGGAATTCGAACTTCTGTTGGTGAAGGAGAAACTTTAGAGCTCCGCAGAGCTTTTCTTCAGGTCACCAGTTGCTGTTGATGAATGCACTTACACTGGTAGTGTCATGCCTCTGAAAACATAAATGACTTGTATTCAGGAGGGATCCAATTTATGTTCCTCAATGGAAATCTTACTCTGGGGGACCACAGAGTGCTACTCTGCCTGCTCCAGTCACAGTAATGATTATTCCAGTTGGCTCAGGTTGAAGTGCATCCAAACTCATCATGTCCCATTCCCTTTTAATATGCAAAGGAGCCTGTGCTGTGCTTCACAGCCTGCACATTCTTTGGTCTAACTTTATATGCCAATATTCCTTCCTTTTTCATCTGATTTCTGGGGCAGTTGCCCAATGTTTCCAAATGGACATTTTGAGGTATAACCAGAAAACAAAAAAAGGTCCAAATATTTCTCTTGCAAATTGAGTGAAGTCATGTCTAGGCATGAGAACTTTATTTAAATTGGCCCCACAAATCCTTCCCACAGCACTTGGGGAAAATTGTATCTGACTCTGGGGAGTGGAGTATGATGTGACGACAAGGCAAGAGTGATGATCAGCTCTAAGGGTCTCTGATTTCTTGTACCTTTTTCTACATGGCCTTGTCGTTAATACACACCTTATTTGGCTGGGGGCTGCGCACACCTTTCCCCAGAACTTGAGCATGCTCCTCATTCACTTTCAAAAGGTTCCTACTGAGTGAGGGACTCCTTCCCCACCACCCTCCCCAGATGGCTCCCATGGTACTTCAGCCAGTGGAGAAAGAGAAGAGATGACTAATCAAATTTACAGCAGGTTCCTTACATGATGGAGCACAGGGTCAACTGAATCAATCCCTTCCAAAAAGACTAATGGATTAATACGTTATTTATCTCCGACATTCTTTGTGAATTTTGTGGTGTGATATTTGTATGCACTGACAAGTGAAAATGTATCTTAAAAGATAATTCAGATGTTATCTGTTCAGAATGAAATTCTTTTAAAACAACTCTTCTCACTTTTTTTAGGAAACAAGATTAGGGAAACTCATCAATGATGTGAGAAAGAAAACGTCCAACGAGGAACTTGCCAAACGTGCCAAGAAATTGCTACGGAATTGGCAAAAACTAATAGAACCTGTAACCCAGAATGAATCCGTTCCAAGAGGATTGCCAAATCCACCAGGATCAGCAAATGGTGGTGCACACAACTGTAAACCAGAAGTGCCACCTGCTGTAGTAACTGGATCAAAGCCCAATAATGAATTGAAAAGCAGGAATGATATCCAAAAGCTAAACTCCCCGAAAACAGAAAAACTGGGAAATCGGAAAAGGAAAGGTGAACATAGGGATGGGCATCAAAGTCCTCCTCCTTCTAAAGTTTCCAAAGCTAGTCATGAAGTATTACAAAACTCTTCTCCCCCACCAACTAATGGGATTGGGGGGAGTCCTGAAAGTTTTCCTAGTCCCGTAGATGTAAACCTGCACACAGGATCTGAAAGCAGCAGGCCAGAACATAGTGAAAATGACAAACACAGTAAGATCCCAGTAAATGCTGTAAAACCTCACACCAGTTCTCCAGGACTTGTAAAGCCGTCAAGCACTTCCTCTTTATTAAAGACTGCAGTGCTTCAGCAGCATGATAAATCGGAAGAAACTGCAGGACAGCATCAACCTACGAGTCCCCGCTGTTCCTCATTTAGTCCTGGGAATGTTAGGCATGATACATTTGCTCGACAGCATATCACATACTCACCAAAGGGTTCAATTCCTAGTCCATCTCAAAGGCCCCAGTTCTTAGATACTGAACAGGTGCCATCACCACCACCCCCATCCTTGATGCAACCATCAACACCACCAATGCTAGCAAAAAGACTGGAGGTTTCTCAGCAATCAGAAACTGAGGTATCTCAACACTGGCAGGAACAGGTATCTTCTGAAAGCCAGCACAGGCACACAACAGGGACACTTCAGCACACATCTCTTAGCTGCAAAACCAACTTGCACCCTGGGGAATCTCTGACGCCACACATTGGTTTTTCACCTGATGCTTCAAAAATGGACAGTGATGATGCTGCTTCAGGTTCAGAAAGCAAGAAGAAGAAAAGGTACAGACCCAGAGATCATACAGTCAGTTTGGATGGACAGGCCATAGAAGGGGGTGTGAAACCTGTGAGATTAAAAGAAAGAAAACTCACATTTGACCCTATGACAGGACAGATAAAACCTTTAACACAAAAGGATTCTTTGCAGGTAGAAATCCCTGCACTCGCTGAACAGCACAGGACAGAAACAGACAAGCAGGAGCAAAAACCCAACCTGCAAAGTCCTTTTGAACAAACGAACTGGAAAGAGTTATCTAGAAATGAAATAATTCAATCCTATTTAAACAGACAAAGTAGCTTGCTGTCTTCATCAGGAGTACAAACCCCAGGAGCTCACTACTTCATGTCTGAATATTTAAAGCAGGAGGAAAGCACTAGACGAGAAGCTAGAAAGACTCATGTTCTAGCTCCTAACAGCAAACCCACAGACTTGCCTGGGATCACAAGAGAGGTTACAAGCGATGACCTCAATAGAATACGTGAACATCATTGGCCAGGCGTGAATGGCTGTTATGATACACAGGGTAACTGGTATAATTGGACGCAGTGCATATCTTTAGATCCTCACGGGGATGATGGTAGATTGAACATCCTGCCTTATGTCTGCCTAGACTGAGTACAGTTTTGCTAAAATGCTCTCACATCGGCAATTAGCAAAAATGGCAGACGCTATGCCATTTAACATGGAGAGCCTCCTGTCCTGGACAAACAGGCCCAACAAGCAGAGGGTATGAAGGAGCTGGTTGTTTACAGCTCTTTCCTTTAAATTCTCCTTTTGTGAAATGCTGCTACCAGTTTACTAACAAAATTGCAAAGGAAGGCATACGAAGGTTGATAAATTGAGTTCAAAACTCTATATCAAGCCAGCTATAAAAAAGTGTTAGTCCCCAAGAAGTGAAGATGATTTCCAGCACTTTGTGAATGCCGGAATCTTATTACAGGCAGGTACAGATAAAATTGTAGAAATTACCTTAAAAAATATGCATCTATTTATTTGACTTGATTTGGGTTTATTTGGCAGTGAGATGTCTGAGACAGTGTGCAAAAAAACCTAGTTTTTATTTGCACCAGATCTCTGAACATGATTGTGTTCTTTTCAAGTCATGTGATGCAAAGATTGGGCTTTAAACAGCAGGTGTTGCACTGCAGGTTGGCGAGAGGGCTTCAGCTCAACATTCCATAGGCATCCACATATTTTAGTCTGGTTTCAGTTAAAATCCAGTCTCTGAGAAATGCTGCAAAAACTAGGGGGTTTTTTAAAATTTTTTTTTCTTCCACCACCAGCCAAATAATTTTTCTCCTTTTCCCTTCCTGCAAACTTCTAGAAAAATTCACCTTTTCTAGAATCAAAAAGTAATGAGGGTGCTGCAAGTTTGTAACTATACTGTGAGGGGGAAAAAAGAAGCCTGTTTGTATGCTGGAAATATACTTGTTACCATTCCTTTAGATATTGTTTGCCTTATGGATATCCATCATAACGCAATTTGCAAAAACAAAGAGCCTTAGTGAATGTACAGTAACTAGACTTCTGTGTTCTTGGGATGCAGAAGGGAGCAACTTTGCTATTTGGTCCTTTAAGTGGACACATTGTGATATAAATGTGGAAATAAAAAAATTTGCACAAAAAAGCTTGTGAATTATTTATATTTAAACTGGTTACAGTCTAAGTTTGGTCAGGTCAGAAAAGTCATACTGAAGCTAAGTACATACTGCAGCAGTGTGATTAAAGCTTCATCTTGTTAGTTTACTTTCTAAACCAGTTAAAGGTGGTTAGTCATATATGATGTACTATCTAACTTTTTTTAGTCTTCCACGTTTGCTGGCAATATTTAGTAATACATACTGGATAATTTTAACTATGGTTAAATCCAGGGAGAATGTGCTTGGTTTGGAGAGAGTCCTACAGTTACTGTTAATATACCTCACAAGTTGAGCTAATTTTTCAGCTTTCTCGTCTGTCAACTTTTGTATGTAATAATTGTAAACTGTATTTCACCTCTGATCACAGCCTGATTCAGTAATATTTTTATATTCAATATAGGCAAAACACTTCCAGCTACTATTATTAATATATTAACAATTGGAACAATTTAGTTTTACAGCATCTGCTATTGGGCGTCCGTCCTGTTGGTGCTTTAAAAAAGAATCTTTATTAAGGTTACTGCCACTGCAGTAACATTAGATGCACCATTAGGACCTCATCCTGCTCCCACTGAGGTCCTTACCAAAAGTCCCACTGATTTTAGTGAGATCAGGATTGGGCTTTTAATTCTCAAATAAAGTCTACTTTTTATAATGGATGTTGCTCACCAGGTGAGCATTAGCTTGTTCCATGGAGTACAATGAGAAAAGCTTTTAAAATCTAACCTTTCCCATTCAGACTGAATGCTTCTGTGATTTGCCTGGCTGGTGAAATATTGAAACCTGATGTATAAAATCTCTCCTCTGTGCCTAGTTGTTCCCTTTTCTCTAGGACTTCAGAATTAGAAAGGCTTCTCAGCTGGAAAAACCAGCCACCGTAAAAATGTTTCCAAGTATATTTTCAGTTTACTTCCATTTTTACCCTTCTGCAGTGATGACTACTCACGCTGTTCAAAGCTGGGGAAGGTATCATCATCTTGTGTCTTGGAAGGGTGGAGTTAGGGGCAGGTGGGAAGCTGATCCTGGAAAATGCTTGACCTTGTTTATGTAGAAAACTTAACACGAACTAAGCCCACCTCCGCCACCCCTCCAAAAATATTTCTGCACCTAGAGAGTCTGTTCTCATTTCCTGAATGGTCATTATCCTGCCCATCTTGGGGCCTCTGAATTTAGGGCTACTCAGAAACAAATGGGGGGGGGCGCTGATACACCACATAATTTTTGGCCACTTTTTTTTTCCTGTTTGTTCCATTTCTTCTGAAATTCTGGCTGCACTAAAGGGGCCTGTCGAGGATGGTGATACTCTAAACTGTCACTGGCATTTGCAAGGAACCTGCCATAGTGCCCAGTGACTGGCTAACCACTGTGATGATCTTAAATTTCATTCATTTTGGAGGGGATGGGTCTAAGGTATCAGACCCAGCTCTTGCGTACAAAAGTACAAGCCAACCAGACATTTCCACTGATTAGTGTGGGCTTTAAATCTTTGTGTGACTGGTTTTCAAGGGTCTGGACTAGGTGGTCAACCAAGTTGGAAGTTATCCAGGGTGAGAAATAGGTTAAAAGACATTTATATTTCAGCATGTTCTATTAGTGTAAACAGTGTCGTTTTATCAGCTCTAGCAAATGTTGAAGATGTTTACAAGGTGGTCATGTCAATTTTGTAAACCAGTTCAAATGAAGTTTACCTTGTACATGTTGACCTGTTGTGTATTTTCATATTTTTGCATGGACTGTTCTTGACCAGTTGCTTATACTCTAGGGTGCTTTCCAAATGCACTCTCCTTGTTCTAAAGCTACAATCTAACAAGTGCAGAACAGATATCACCTTCCACAGTGGCATGGAAAGGCTCCCATTTGTGAATAAGTTCTGATATGGCCCCATTCCTATATATTGGGTGTGCTGAGATATTACATAAATTCCTTCATTTTTTTAAAGGTTGCATAGAAGAAATAAGGTGTACAAACAATTGATATTTATCCATTCAGGAACCATTCCAAGTGTCTAGCAATCTGTATTATTTAAAACCAGTTTGTGATGCTGCTCAAACACTCAACAATAATTTCCCTTAAATGGCCATATCTTTTTAGCAAGCATACTGAGACTCATGCTGGTGGAGAGTAGGATATGGGACTTTATCAGTACTGGTGGTAATATGCAATAGCAACTCCCATCCCTAGGAGGAGGGCTGCATGGAAGCAGTGGCATAACACCATCTGCTGCTGCATTGTAAGTTATGTGAAGTGTTAAGGAGAGAAGGTTCCCTGCCTACTGTAGGCTGTTAATAATAGTACTTTTCTTTTGTGCACAATGCACTGAGGGAAAAGCCAGATATAATGCTTACTCTTGCTAGACAGTGTTTTACTAATGCTACTACCTCAAACTTGTCAGGAAAGTCGTTACCTGTGTAGGAACAATGGTGTATTAATCCTGCCTCTACCAGTGTCAGTGCAAATCTAATTTTTTTAAAAACTGTTTCCTCACTTATGAGGTGAGCTCCTTATGAAAGCAATTATGCTTGGGACCAAAGCAATTCAATCTTAACTATCCCAACCTAAAAATGTAAGCACTACAGAGAGATTTCAAATACAGGGGCCTAAGGCACTTATGGTTAAAATTGGTGATCAAGAGTGGCTAGCTTGGAGGACTGATTAGTCTCTTTACGCCATTCTTGCTACTGTTGCTGATCCAAATCTGGTGTGCACGAATTTTGAGTGAATACTCACAAGATAATTATGAAATTAGCTGGTCTAATTCTAGCACACTTTTAAACAAGAGGCCCAGTTAGCATCTTTACTGACAATATTAAGTGGAAGGCCAGTTATTTTAATTAGTAATAGTCTAAATTACCTGTATTGTCCTGCAGATGACCCCTCCAGTTCATGAATGAATTGTGTAAGTGAAGAAGCTGCTTCCTGTGCTGTTTTGTGGAGTTCATGTTTCAGGGCTGTGGGCTGCAGTGTCTTTCACTAGTACTAAATTCAGTGCTTGCTTAAATATGGGGGTAGGTGGATGCAGTTAGCTATTTCCCCTAAATTTTAAAATGGAAGGGGAAGAGGGAGGTGGGTGGCTATGTCTCACGTAAAAAAACCCCACCAGTTTGGAAATGTAGGAGTTTGTCAAGAAATCACAAGATGTGAAATGTCTTGATTTTTTTTTCCGTTTGCAGGGAAGGAGAACACAGTGGTGTACACAGTGAGCTGCTTTCACTTCACTGTGTGAGCAGCTGAAGCCTGAAGGAGAGGGATTCCTCATTTGTTTACCACAGAGTGTGAGTGGAAAAATTCTGTCACCAGGAAAGTGATGCCCTGGCAGTGCTGGATTCAGGCCTTCAGTCCCACACAGCTTACGCCTCAGATACAAAGGAGGTCCAAAGACTTGTCCATCTATTCCATGAACCAAAACTTACCACTGCCAAAAAGAAAAACTAGTCAACGTTATTGTGCTGTACCCTTTTTTCCTGAACGTAAAGTTCTTGTGCTCTTGCCTAAATGAAATGCATTCTTTGTAACTATGCCACCTCAAGCGGAAAGCTGTCTTTATGCCCCTCTGCGCCAGTGGTTTTACTTGTGTGATAGTACTGAGGAGTCCTAGTTATGTACAAACAGAACAAAAATCCTTACTTCCACAAAGTTCACAATCTAACCACTGGAGCCAGAGGGGGGGAGTATAAAGAAACTATAGCAGGGATAGTCCACATAATAGACAGTAATCAGCAACCCCCTCTCACCCCGTGTCAAAATATACATATAGGTACCTTGCCACCAGGGTATTGTGACAGGCATTCTTCTTGGCCGACACTGGGCACTTCAGCGTAAGGTGTGGGATTTTGGTCATTCGTTACTGGGCGAGATGTGCCTCCGTGAGGTTGTTAATGCATTAGACTATAGAGAACACAGCTTCAGTATAGGGTGGTGAGGATGTGTTTGTAGGTCACACGACAATAGTGAGGGAAAGAGCTTTTAGTATTAATGTGGGCACGCAGCTGGCCACGGGGGTGTAGCTCAGTGCAGTGGTACTAACCTCACCACTCCATCACAGCCGCTCGTAGGGACTGCTTCGCAGAGCCGTCACCCTCTCCCCGTTCACGAGCGCTTGAGGTAGGTGGAAAGTCGCCGCGGTTAATGGCCGCGCGGAGGCAGCATCTCTCCGTTCAGTCACTTCCCTGGTCAGTCCTTGCACCTCTGCCCGCAGCCGGCTCCCGCCTCACGGCGGGGAGGGCGAGGGCGACGTGAGCGCGGCTGCCGCACGGGCTCTCCGCGCGCCGGGGCTGGTCTTAGGAACTGGCCGTTTCTGAGGCGAGGGCGAATGAAGGCTCGCGCTGGGCGCGGCTCACAGCCAGCCCCGGTTTCTCCTCAGACGGCTCACGCGCGGTCGCCTGAGGAAGAGCCGGGTTTTAGCCGCGGGGTCCGAGGCTCTGAGGCGGGGCTGTCTCGCGTTGGACCCACGGCTGCTGGGGAGACTAGCCGTGGCGTTTGCAGAGCGCTGAAGAAGCGGGGCCAATACGAGATATGACCGCCCCCCCCACATACCTGGGCCGGGGCGCCTCCCTCCCAGGGCCAAGCGGCGCTTTCCGCGGCGGGGGAAAGGGGGCGCCCGCGTGCCCGACGGCGGGAGTGTGACCTCACACGGTGCCCAGCGGGGCAGAGGGGACTGAGCCCCCCCCCCCGGCATAGAGGCAGAACCTGGAGAGCGGAAGTGACGACACGTTCCAAGCTCCTTGTGCGAGCCTAATGGGAGAGTGGGCCGGGGGCCCGCCCTCCGGAAGTGACGTGACCTAGCCTCGTTGACGTTGCGCTGTGCCGGGACTTGTAGCAATGGCGGCCGCGCTGGCGGCTCCGGGCGGCGGCCCCGGCCCCGGCCCCGGCCCCTCGGTGGCGGGCGCGGCTCGCGGGCCTGCGCTGCGGGAGGGGGCGCGGGTGTCCGCGCTGTGCCTGGCCTGGTACGGGCTGAGCGCGGGCGGGAACGTGGTGAACAAGCTGCTGCTGGGCGGGTTCCCGCGGCCCGTCACCGTCTCGCTTTTCCACATCCTGGGGCTCTGCGGCCTCCTGCCTCCGCTGCTGCGGGCCTGGCGCGTCCCCCCCGCCGGGCCCGCCCAGCTGCCGCCCCGCGCCTACCCCCGCTACATCCTGCCGCTCGCCTTCGGCAAGTACTTCGCCTCCGTCTCGGCGCACGTCTCGCTCTGGCGGGTGCCGGTCTCCTACGCGCACACAGGTGAGGGCGGCGGGGCCGGGCCGGGCCGGGGCTGAGGCGAGGGAGGGGCCTGGAGCTCTTCGTTGCCGCAGCGGATCCTTATTCCGCCGTCCCCAGGGAGCCTCCGGGGACGTCCCGCCTCTGACCCGGGCCAGGGCGCCTTTGGGCTGCATGTGGCGCCCCTTCCTGGCGCTGAACTGACTCTTCTGAGGGGCGGGCGCCACTTCGCTGTTACCATTTCCCTGGCTCAGCTCCGTGCCGCTTCGCTTCACTTCCCTTCCCCTCAAGCCTGAGCTACCCCCGGCCTGGTTCCTGCAGACGCTTTCCTAGCTTGGGTACAGCTAACTTGTGCTCCTCTCCTGTTCTGTTCCTACCGCTTCCCTTTCTGAGCGCCCCATCCTGTGCTAAACTCTCCTCCGTAGAGTCTTAATCTGGCTGTTAGTGCCAGCCTGAGCTATAGACTTCCTCACATCTCCATGCATATGATCAGACTACCCAGAAACACCAGTAAAGGAGAGCTATATAGGTCTTTTTAGAAGAACTCTGTGTTCTAGGCTATTTGCAGGTGCTGTTCTCAGAGGATTAACAATGGTTCTTAATGCCCAATACCACTGCATGCTCTGTGGGACAGGGACTATCTTTTTCTGTGTTTGGGAGGGTACTTTGCACACTGTAGGCTCAACTACGGCCTGAATAAATGATGTTTTAGAGCAGTGGTTCGCAACCTCTTTACCATTGTGGGATGCATATGCAGCTTTCTGTGTTATGTGGGGTATATCCACACAATATATGTACTACCCGTATGGTCCTGAGGATGTTACTTGGGCCACAACTGTGTGAAGATTGGGCCACAATTGGGCTGTGGGTTGAGAACCAATTTTAAAGGAAAAGCGTAATAATTTCTGTTGCTTGCACTTTTGTGAAACTTATTTCATTTGACATATGTTGATGATGATCTTTGTTTTATTTTTGTAATCTCAGCTGTGGACGTTGATCAACTCCTCCTTAGTGCTAGGGTTTGGATATGCCATTTTCCAGATCTCTGTGCACTCTCCCATTCATGTTTTTCTGTTGGGATTAGTTTGATTTTTTAGTACCTTTATTTAAACTTTCCTTTTGTTTTCAGTAAAGGCAACAATGCCAATTTGGGTGGTTCTGCTGTCAAGAATTATAATGAAAGAAAAACAGACTACAAAGGTAAGTTGCTGGTGATTCCTCCTCTTTCTCTCCATTGCTAGTCTACACCAAATTTAATTGACAGGGATTGACAAATTCACTCACATGGGGCAAACAGAAAACTTTCCCAAATGAGTTTAAGATTTCAGAGCTTAAGCATTCATTTTACAGATATAAGATTCTAGATCTTATGGTTGTAAAAAACCCTTTCAGATATAAAGAATGAGATGATTCTGTGCTCTCTGTAGGCAGACTGCTCCAGTTTATCTGGCATGACTTAGTTTTCTCAAGATGCAACAAGGTGAAAGTAGAACCAGGATTTTATTGTCCCTCTAAAAATGTGCATGAACATTGTTGACTTGAAAGTTCCTAGAAGATGCATGCTGCTGTCATCCGCTCCCTCTTGCAGGTGTATTTGTCATTGATCCCTATAATCAGTGGTGTTCTACTGGCCACAGTCACTGAACTCTCTTTTGATACGTGGGGACTCATCAGTGCTCTTGCTGCTACACTCTGTTTTTCACTTCAGAATATCTTCTCCAAAAAGGTAATAGTTCTGTTGTACATCCTGCTGAATTAAACTCTTAAATACGTGGCATCATCTTTGAGTGTTGGGAATGTATTGCCCAGTATAGAGCAGGGTTTTATTCTTATGATACTTCATACATCTGTTATACGCCCAGCAATAGCTCACAAAGCCTTGCAAGTTAGGTGTTCTGTTGAGTGAAGGAAGGTTGGACAGGACCCAGAGTTTATCTTTGGCTTTGTTCCATGCCATGGAGTCTTTAGCTTCCATCAGCAATGATTGAGAGGACCTCACGTCTAAAGACATAGTTGATGGCATCTTTATATACTGGGTCAGCCCCTCCCTCCAGGCTGAACTCTATTGCTCCAAATCCTGAAGTGGAACTGCAATCCAAATTTAAAACCTTTAAGACAAACTTGCAAACAAAAGTCAGACTTCTTAATACCAAACAGAATATTTAGCCCTTATTAGTATATGGCTGTTGCCACTATGTAGAATAAATACTTTCCTGGTTACCCTTTCAGCATTCAAGTCAGTACATCATTGTCTTCAGGCAGGTTGCTACTTATCTTTAATCACATGGTACAAAGTGAGTGTGAGCTGTAGGCACTGTGAAATAGAACCGTTGTAGTTACTTTATCAAACACTACACCAATGAGTCAAAAGTTTGGAATTGTGCTTATTGAAACAATTCCCTGTCCTTTGAGTGAAGGTGGTCAGTACTTGGAGAAATGATTTCTGGTGTCATTATCAGGTGTTGAGAGATTCCCGAATACATCATCTTCGGTTGCTGAACATACTCGGATGTCATGCTGTGTTCTTCATGATCCCAACATGGGTTTTGGTGGATCTTTCTTCTTTTCTAGTAGAGAATGACTTGGTAAGTCTTTGGCAAGGTTCAAGGTAGAGCACTTGCTTGGACATCTCTCCTGCTTTTTAAAGATTTACATATGCCTATGACAAGAGGTATTGAACGTGTCACTATATGCCACAAAACAGTGGAGAAAAATGCTCTGACGTTATGGTAAGGCTAAATACAGGGTAACCAGGCAAAACAAGTAACTTATCTGGTATGTGGCAGTATAACCTTCAGGCACTAGCACCTTGAGGTGAGAATCCTGAAGAGCAGATTGTGATGAGCCTAAAACAGAAGCTGCAAGGTTACTTCCCCTCTTTCTCAAATTAACTGTTTTCCATTTCTGCAGTAATGTGGTGGTGAGCCTTTTTATTCAGCCCTCCCTACCAAAATACCACTAACAAGTGACTTGTCTGAAAAGCTATTGTGAATTGCATCCTCTTCTCACTAGAAAGTTCTCTCTCTTTTCTCTCAAACTGAAGATTAACTTTTTGTTTTTGTTTTTTTTCTATAGAGTACAGTGTCCCACTGGTCCTGGACCTTAATGCTGCTAATAATCAGTGGATTTTGTAACTTTGCCCAGAATGTCATTGCTTTCAGTATTCTTAACTTAATCAGTCCATTAAGTTATTCTGTTGCAAATGCCACAAAAAGGATCATGGTCATTACAGTTTCCCTTATAATGCTTCGAAATCCAGTCACCAGCACCAATGTTCTTGGGATGATGACTGCAATCCTAGGGGTATTCTTGTATAACAAGGTAAGTCTGTATTGTGAACCCCTTACCAGTCAGTAGTGACTGAAAGCCGTTACTGTCTATTAACTGTAAAATAGTTTTGTAAAAGGAGTTGTCCATTAGCAGGCCAAAACAGGTGATTGTGTCACATAAAAAAAAAAATCTCAAATGGCCCAAGTTGTCAGGCTCAGGAGAGATGAAGAAATGAATGGGCTTTGGTTAATGAGTTCCCCTTGGACCTGGGGTGGGATTGAGACACATGGATATTGGCAGTGGGAGCAGTAAATAAAGGGAAACTTGCTCACTGCTGCCTTACTGTGACAGATTCCAGAGCTGTAATTAGCACATCTTTCACCATTATTAAATTCATTCTTACTAACATATACAGTGCTGCTCTTGCCCCTTTTTGGCTTCTACACGTACATAAACACACATGCCACTAAGTGTTTGTGTGTGGGTTCTGGTGAACGTAACAAAAGTTTCTTCTTTGAATAATGATCCCTATATGTATTTCAAAAGCGGGTGCGCATGCGCGCTATGTGCCAGACCTGGAAGTTCTCAGTAGCAGTGTCCGTTGACCTGCACGCGTGCCATATGTTGCCTCATGCTCCAGGCGAGGTTATAAGAGGCCGTGAGGGGCAATGTTTCTTCAGTTCTCTCTCACTTCCTTAGGGTTGGAGCTAGAATCCTCGTTCCTCTGTGCTCATAGTCTGACAATGGACGAGAGCATTTTCATCTATAGTTAGCTTGTTCTGTTTTCTTCTTGTATAGATAGTTGATAATGTATTAATGTAGTTAGTGTTGCCCCACTTGAGGCCTGTCCTGACCCCGTTGGGGGACTAGGCCGTGCCGGGGTTAAAAACTGTGTCGTGCCCTCAGTCATTGTCAGTGAATAATGAGCACTGCCACTGTCTTCACTGATTTGGGGAGACGCGTTTTGCTTTGAGATCTGCAAGTCATTTCCCCCATGGACCCACAAGGCTCATTGATTACATCTCCAGAAGTTTTTTCATGGAGGAGGCTCTCAGGATTGTGTTCACAACTGATCTGGAACTGGTGGTGCACCACCCTTGGCCAACAATGAGTGCCCCACCAACCACCTCCCGCATGGATCCGACAGTACCACCAGTGCAGGACAAGCCCAAACGTAAGAGTCACAAGTGCTCTCATGAGCATTGCTGCAAGTTCCCATTGCAGGTGCTGCCAAGCATAGCATTCCCTCCCCAATCTATGCCAGGTTGGGTGAGACATTGCGTGCAAACCCTGCTGCATCACCTCCTAAGCTTCCCCATTCTGAGGGTAAAGCTAAGAGGAAGGAGGATGCATCAGTACAGCTGCCTGCTGCACCAGGTGCACACCGAAACAGCCCTCCACAGCATGTGCCTTCGTCACACCAATCACTGCATGCCTTCCTGCTCCAGCGGTCCTAGAGACGTCCCCTGGACTCCTGGGCACATCAGATCTCTCCTACCAATCGTGCATCTGGACTTATTGAATCCGCCTTCTCTGCTGCTCATGGTACCACAACCCCCTACTCCAACAGATGCACCACTTCTCCTGGGATAAAGACCACACCTAGTAGTGCATAGACCAGCGGGTTCCCCTGCAACTGGAGGTCTCCTTGGGCTCTCCCATCTATTCTGAATGGGAGCTGTCTTTCTCTCCTGTTTCCTGATGCAGCTTGGACTCCCATGCGCAAGCAGGGCACCTGGCAGGGTATGCCCCTGCACTGCTTCTGTGGTACAGATGCCATTGGGGCCCTCTGTACTTCCAAGACCTGACCCCATGGACCCTTTGGCTGCCCAGGAACCTGTACCACTGGCCATACCCATCTTCCCAGGCCTCACATCCTTCCATCCAGGCTTCTGCAGCAGAATCATCCAGCTCCAACCCAGAAGCAGAGCCAGAGTGGTAGCTGTTGCTGCAGGTCCAAAGGCCACTGCCACCGCCTCCTCCTGATGAAGTCCTAATTCCATCCCTCCCCCTTTGCTCCCCAACAACCTAGGCAATAACAGGAGCTCCTGCAGTGGGTAGTTATTGATTTGGGTATATCCTTGGAGGATGTCCAGGACCAACACCACAAACTGTTAGACATTCTCCAGGCCAGGGGACTGTCTTGCATTGCACTGCCCATTAAAACTATTCTCCAACCTATATGGGCAGTTTGGCTCACGTTGGCTTCATACTCCCACGCCCAAGAGGGTGGAAAAAGGATATTTTGTCCCTTCCGAGGGGGCTGACTTCCTCTTTTCTCACCCTCCACCCCCCACTTTATGGGTGGTGCACACAGCAACTGAATAGATGAGGCAACATGCCATTACCCTGCCCCAACAGAGAGGCAAGACACCTTGACCTCCTAGGCAGCACTCCCACATGGGGACGCACAGAAGGGTACACTTTACCGGGGCCCAGAGGCCCTGGCCCAGGCTGCAGCCCCCATGGGTATGTCTGTAGGAGAGGGCCTGTGTTACAAGTTTGTACTGGGTCCAAAAAAATTGTGTTTGGGCCCTGCTTCTGGGCTATAAGGTACGTTTCTCCATGGCCTTGCATCTCCAGGCTTTGCTAACAAACTATGACTTCAATAACTGCCAAGCTAGCAGAGTTCCTGGAGGACTTGCCAGGGGACAAATAGCAGTGCTTCCAGGACCTTGTGCATGAAGGTCACCTGATGGCCAAGGTGAGCCTCCAAGCTGTGGTAGATGAAGCACATACATCCTCCCCCTCCCTTGCCATGAGCATCATTATGCAACAGGAGTCCTGGCTGCAGTCTTCTGGCTTCCCGAGAGAAGTCCAGACATCCTCATCAAAGAGGAGATCATGGATGGCAAAGCTGTTCTCAGCAAAGATGGACAAGCTCCTCTATTGCCTAAAAGACTCGAGTGACACTTCGATCTCTCAGAATAGACATCCCAGCACCCTACTGGAAACAGCAATGACCACCCAGTGGACTGCTCCTATGCACCATACCAGACTGTCTATTCCTGATACTAGGAATCCACAAGATGGCACCCTTGGTCTCCCTGACCATCAGCTACCACCTCCACCTTACCACAGCATCAATCCAGAGCACAGTTTGGATGTGCGTGTTGAAAGCTGAAAGCCCCCACCCCCTGTTCCTTCTCCACTCCAGCTGTCCCATAATCTTTGGGCACTGTCTTGCCTTGTTTGCCCACAACTGGGACAAGATCATAAACCATTGGGTACTAGATATTGTATGGCATGGTTACTCTATCGAATTCCTTGTCTTCCCTTTGCACTACCCTGCATCATTCCCTCCCCCAGGCCTCATTCTCTCATCGCAACCTCCTACAAGACGAGGCAGACACCCTCCTTGTGAAGGGTGCAATCAAACTGGTGTCCAACCCCTTTGTTGGCAAGGGCTTCTATTCCCCATACTTCCTCATCCCAAAAAAGGAAGGAGGACTCTGCCCTATATTTGATCTCTGCCTAGTCAACAACTTAATCAGGGACCTAGGGTGACACCCACATTGTCATCCCTTCCCTCCCCCAGGGAGCATAGTTTGTAGCAATTGACATGAAGGATGCATACTTTCACCTTGACATCCAGCCGTTTAAATGCAAGTTTCTTTGCTTTCGCATGAGCAACAACCACTTCCAGTTAAGAGTTTTTCTCTTTGGCATCCCAGCAGCCCCAGGGGTTTTCACGAAAGGTTCTGTGGTCATGACAGCTCAGCTGAGAGGTCTGGGGTGCTCTGTGTTCCCCTACTTAGACAACTGGCTTCTGTTGTGTCATCCCTCGCTGAAGCTACATCAGCCGTCTGCAGTCTCCTCACTGCTCTTGGAATCTGTATCACTCCATTAGTGCACGCCTGGATTCTGTGGTGGCTTGGGCCTTTCTCCTGATAGACTGTTTTGCCACCCTGAGTGCCCTTGTGGCAGCCCTATGCTGCAACCCATATACCATGGTGGGCTGCTGTGTCTGCCTCCTTGATCATATGGTGGCTGCATGCCCATGTGATGCTGCATGCCTGCCTGCACACATGCTGTCTATGGCTGTGGCTCCTGTCAGTCTGCAAACCCCACATCACACACCTGGATGCCACGTAGATTGTCCCACAACTGATCCAGGCCTCCCTCGTGTGGTGGACTGACCCTTCCAAAGTGCTAATTGGCCCCCCTTTGTCCCTCCCCCCCCATCCCAACTTTGACCATCACCAGGGATGCCTCCTAGTTGGTTGGGGTGCCTGCCTGGATAGGCATGGACTAAATGAGACTCTCACATGCACCTCCCATGTACACAACTCTCTGGCAGACACGCTCAGCTGGACCTGATACCTCAATCATGAGTGGGAGCTACATGACCCCACTCTCCCTTTCATCTACTGTGCCAGTCGCAAAAACCGCAAGTTTTCCCTCTATTGCTTGCACGGGGAGCATCTTCCAGGTTGATCTGTTATGCCTTTCCTCCCATCTCCCTCCTTCCTCAAGTCCTGTGCAAGGTTCTCTGTGACTGGGTCATGGTGCTACTAATGGCCCTATTCTGGTCCCGTCAATTTTGGTTTCCAGACCTACTCAGACTCCCCATCTGTCCCGCAACCCACCTTCTTGTGCTGCCTGACCTTCCTACCCAGGACTGGGGTAGAGTCTGTCATCCCAGTCCAGGCTTGCTTTGCCTCCAGGTCTAGTTTTTTAGATGGGGCTTGCAGGTAAACAGTGACTGTTGGACATCAGTGCAGCGCATACTTACACACAACAGATGAGCTTCCACACAAGTGCTAGGCAGCAAAATGGAAATGCTTCTCCTTCTGGGCACAATGTCATTACCTCCTCCTTGGGCATGTCTCCATCCCCACTGTCCTGGACTACCTCCTAGAACTTAAGACCTCAGGCCTCATCCTCGGCTTGGTCTGGGTGCATTTGGCAGCACTTAGTGCCTTCCTCCCACCATTGGAAAGTCACTTGGTATTTACCCACCCCACTACCAGAGGCTGACCAACAGCTTCCCACCAATCCTTAAATCTTCTCACACACTCACTCACACACACATCAGCACCTCAGTCTTGTACTCTGTGCCTTCATTAGTCCCCTGCTTTGAACTCTTGGCCATGTGCTCACTCTCTTACCTATTCAGGAAGTTTATCTTTTTTGTGGCCATCTCTTCCGCTAGGCAGGTCAGCGAATTAGTGGCCATAATGAGTGATCCCCCCCCATATATGACATATATGGTCTTTAACAAAGACAGTCTCCTTATGCCTGCACCCTAAGTTTCTCCCAAAAGTGGTCTTGGAGTTTCCAAGCCCTCTCTTCACAGCTCATATCAAAGTGGGTCTCTACATGCATCAGAGAGTGACGTGTGCACTCTAACACCCCTCTGCCCATCTGGATTATGGCCCACTCAATGCAGATGCATATCACTACCTCTGTCTCCCTGGCAATGTCTCCTGGCACAACATATGTCGGGCAGTGACCTGGTGCTCCTTGCACACCTTCATTGCCCATTATGCCATCACTCCGGCAGCAGCAGAAGAAGACAGCCAGGGCCATGCCGTTCTGCAGACGGCAATATCTTTTGCATCTTCGTACCCACCTCCAAACTGATCTGGTTGATGCTAACCTGCGTTTTGAATACATATAAAGGCCATGGCTCGAAGAAGAGGAGGAGGAGGCTACTTTACTTGTAATTGAGGTTCTTCAAGATGGGTGGTCCCTATTTGTATTCCAGAACCCAGCCGCTGTCCCTTCTGCTGCAGATTGCGCTACTCAGCAGTAAATGGGCGACTGAAGGAGCATTGCCTTGAACAGTCTCTTATAATCTTGCCTGGAGCATGAAGCAAGTTATGATGCTCATGTGGGTTAGCGGATGCTGCTACTGTAAACTTCCAGCTCCAGCAGATGGTGCGCATGTGCACCTGCATTTGGAATACAAATAGGGACCATACATTTTGAAGAACCTCTAGTTACAGGTAAGTAACCTCCTCTTTCTTGTGATGAGTGTTCTAACCTAGATTGGCTTCGTGTTTCATTAATGATTCAAGGCTTTTGAGCAAAACCAGGACTCTTGTTAAATAGAATACTGAAGGAGGAGGATTTGCATTAGGCGTAATTGCAGATTTAAGAGGTTAGTAAGCATAGTTTCTAATGTGACTAGCTTCTGCTGTGGAACAGATATCTGTTCTTTCCAGACATGTTCATTGTTTTGTGAGAAGTAGTTAATTAATTCTTCACTCCACAGACAAAATACGATGCGAATCAGGAAGCAAAGAAGCAGCTACTTCCAGTTACAACTGGAGACCTTGTCAATCTGGAACGTCACCGGAACACTCCTGAAAAGTCTCAGAATGGACTCATGGCATTTGCACAACATGGAGACTATCAGTATGGCCGAGCCAATGTCTTAACAGATCACTTCCAGTATAACAGGCAAAACTATCCAACCACATACAACTTCAATCGATATGATATATAAGATTCTGGTAAGCAGGTATAGACTATAACACAAGATTTCCGAAGCATTATCAGAAACTTCTGGCGCACCCTTGAATGTAAAGCTACCAATTGTACAGGTTCTGCAGAGCGGAAGATGCATGTGTATCAAAAGTGGTACAGACTTTCATTTTCAGACAAGCAAGTCTCTAAACATGAAGCAATTATACTGTACATTCCTTTCCAGTGTCTGATCTAATTATTGTACAGAATTCTGGTGAAATGCAAGTGTAAAAATCCAGGGTAAATATTTGCTGTCGTATTTGTTTTCAGAGCCTGTCAACTGACTGCCGTTTTGGCAGTTTAAATGTGGCCAGTACTTCCTTTCCATGCGTAACAACTTGATCTTTAATTTGTGTTTTAATTCTATTTTAATGCTACTTGGCTCATTACTTTCCAAAAGTTATTTATGAAACGTGGAGAAAGTGAAACTGCTTATGCTTCTGATTGGTGTTAGCAGGGCTTATCAGCTCGAGGAGAATTGACTTACATGTCTAAAAGCAAATGTGTAGATCTGAATTTCAGTTGCATCCGTTTAAAACTTCATGTTGATATTAAGTACTTGTAAACTGAAACTAGAGGCACACAATTATGTTAAAACGGCGAGGTTTCTAAACTAGTACCGAGATCTTGTTCCCGTCAATAATCATTAAGTAAAATTTTGTTTAGGCATAGAGAACTGATGTCTCTAAAATAATGTGACATTGGTTATCAATAGCAACTGTGATGAAGTGTCTTCACATTCTTTGGTTAATGAAGTCACATAACCATTTCAGTAGTTACTCTTTATCTGACAATAGCAAAAACCTTGGCAAATAAAAATTAGAATTTGGAACAATGCTGTTTTTCTGTCACTTCTCCACACTTGTTTTTATAAAGCTTGCTTATTGTCATGCTGAATCGGGAGACGCTTAAGGATATAGTTTTTCTTTCTCACTTTAATGGGGAGAATTATGCTCCATTGTAAACTTACATTTTATGAATGGATCACATCAATTCTAATTGTCTCTTGGCCTCCAGTTACATTTTATATGTTTCTCTTACTAGACCTATTGTGTATGTTCTGCCTGATTTATATGGATGAGTTATGGAAGTTAACGTTTATCCCCTTCTTTCCTACTGCAGCTCCCCAGGCTTGAATAATTAATTACCATGAGAAATTGTTCGTGAGTCAAGGGTGAATATGTATAATTGTGAAGAATGTGTATTGGATTTTCTGTTTTGCATTTTTAGTATAAATGAAGGTGCTATGAGAAAACATGAGGTTTTATTAATGAGTGATGTCAGATACTGAGTGTGTGCACGTGTGTGAGAGAGAAAAATGAAGCCATATGAGATTTGGTGTATAGAAAAAAGTTTTTGGCAAAGAAGATGATCTTCAGACCTCCTCTCCTGTAGGAGAAGCCATCTGATAGTGGTCTGAGATTCTGGCAGGGGAAGTGCTGGGTGCCACCTTGCTGTTTTGGTCATTGGACAAACACCAGTGACTAAATTTAGTAATAGTGGGTACTATACAAAATATTCCACCCTATATATTCTTTGCATGAAAAATGATTGCCTTTTAGAAGCAAGATAATTTTGTGGCTCCATTCTTTATTTACATAGCTTTTTACTGTAAGTACAAAGATAAACCTGTGCAGTCTGCTAGCTGCTTGTGGATATGCCCAGTGTAATATCTTCCTTGTTATGTCCCAAAGGAGAGAATAGTGCATCTGAATCTCTGGAGACGGGGCCAAACTCACTCATGGTGTATGAGCAGAACTCCATTGATGTCAGTGGAGTTGTGTGTGTTCATGCTAGCAGGAAATTTGACCTTGGATGTTTAGTCTGGAAAACTCATGGTTCAGAAATCATTCTGGAGACTTCCCACACAACTTTTGAGCTAGAAGTGCTTTCACAGACTCCGGGATTCATTTCTGTACAATAGCTATATCACATTAATGTGCAAAAGGGGAAAATACAGCCAGTGCAAAGATGGACATAATGTATTTCTAAGGTACCCTTCTTAATATAAGTGTCATTGCATAAATGTGAAAGGAAGGATGTTGTCGTGGTTTAAGCTTCTGGATTGGGACTGCAGTTGAATTCCTGGTTCTGCCATAGACCTTCTATGTGAACTTGAACAAGTCACTTAGCCTGAAATTTTCAGAGAAGGCTTGAGGGAGTTAGGTGTCCAATTGAATTACTTTCAATGGGAGCTGGGGGCTTAACTCCCATAAACTGTCTGAAAATCTCAACCTTGCTCTTTGTGCCTCAGTTCCCTATCTATAAAATGGGATTAATTCTTCCATACCTCATAGGGGTACTATTCTGAGATACTTCAGTGATAGAGGCCATAAAAATCCCACTCATTTGTGCTTTTCTAGTGTGCCTACTACCATGATATTTTAGTACCATTTGAATCATCCCTTCAAGGAAGAGGAACAAAGCTCCCTTCTCCTTTTCTCCTGAGTAGATTCTTGCTTAATCATATTTTAGATGTCTTTTTTTTCTAGAGATTCCAGCCAGGTCTGTTTTACAACTCCTTTCTTCGAAGGCTTGCATTGCACCATCCTAAACTAACAGGACTTGGGCTCAGTTTGATCTATCAGGATTGTAAATCACAGGTGAGAGCCCACTACCGAGAATGCTGTCTCCCTGTTTCTCCCTGGTCCCTCTCAGCCTCAGCAGCTCCCATGAACACAACTGCTGTAATGCGGTGCAGTGCAATAGGGATCCACTCAGAGAGCTAGGCCAGAGTCCACTGAGGGCTCTGAAGATGACTTTTTACGCTTTTCTCCTAGAGGTTACATGACTTGTGGTCACGCTTTGCTAGTTCAGGGTCTAGAGTCAGTGGGGTTATTTTGTACAATAGAATCTTCAAGTGAATCATGGTACAGTAAGTGATTTCCTTGATTACCTGAACCTAAGTTCCAAAGCAATTACTACTTGTATTCAGGGAAAGGAAGTTTCTGATATTGTTGAAATTTGTATTTTAATCTTACTAGACACTGCGAGATTTAGTTTGGTGAGGTAAAACATTTGTCTAGTTTTAACATGGTTTGTAAATTAATGGCATGTTTAACTGTACATAAGTCTGTAGAAAATATGAAAACAGGAATAAAAGGGCATATCTAGACAATCATGTAAAATTATCCTGCTATTAAATAAAAGTGAAGAAAATACTTTACTTTTTTTTGCTTGCAGTATAACTTAAAGGAGTGCCATAAATCAGTAAGAATAGTAACCGTTTGGAGGAGCAGATTAATTTTTTGCAATATTTTATTGTGTATAATTTTTTGGTATCAGATGTTTACATAGAATAAAAGAAAGCTGAGACTCTGTAATCAATGTATGAGATTTGGACATTAGCTACTACAGCTTTTTTTAATTGAGTTCCACAGTCCATCTGTAGTGCAAAACTGAGGACTCTGATGCCAAAAAAGTATTGGGTGTTGCTAAAAATAAGCATGCACATAGAAACGGCACTTTTCAGCTGCCCCTTCATGTGGGTTTTTGCATTGAGTTCATCAAATAACTTGGTGCTGCTAGAAGTTCTTGTGAAAACCTCTCCCTTATGGCCTTTACTGTGACACCAGATGATGACTTGTGATGTTGATTTGAGTCAATGAAACATTCAGGTGTCTTATGCAGTTACCTGAAATAGCTAAACATTGATGAATGAAATTCTGAGACAGCTCAATACATTAGCAGTGCAAGGCTTTCATGAAAATGACTTTAGTAACTTCAGGTCAATGCTAGGGGAGTTGCTGGTCAGAAAAGGTTGAATCTTTCAGTAATGTCAGTTCTAACCCACCTCTCTGGCTTCAATGTAGCAGTAGAAATTTCTGCCATAAAGTGGTTTGTATTGCCCCTTACTCACAAATAGAACCATTAATTTTACTGGGCTTCCCATTCTTAACCATGTTATAAGCGAAGTGTGTGTTTTTTTTTTTTTTAAACATGCTAGGCTGGTAAGTGCAGTTTTTAAGGTGAATGTTTAATTGATCTTATTTGCGTATAAATATTTATATATAAATATATTTTATATTTATATAAACTAAATATTTATATATAAATATTTAAAAGCAGCTGTATGGGTGGCACATAAAAACTTTTCCCATTCTGTGCTTTCTACATGCTGATACTTTATGGATGAATTGATTGTGTATTTAGTGTTTTTACCTATATCAGGATAAAATTTGATGCTTATGGAATTTGGCACTTAAAACAGTAGAGAAGAGTGTGAATTGCTGTAGAATGTTTGTGGTTCTTACTTCTACTGCATTATTCTATACAGCTGAATATATATCTTAGTATGATTGTTTTGTCTGCCCTTAGTGGAGGATTCCCCTCTGCTCTTCTGCAAATTGCACATTGTAAATTGTCAATGGTGCTGGTGCTTCCTATCAGGTGAGGCTGATAAGGAGAGGGAGAAATTGCACTGGTGGCTTTTGAGTGTTGGGGAATCTGTGAAGATTTATCTATCTGTTGGATAGGTTAGATGGACTTGCCCTAGAAGTTCTTACTTGGATACCTAGTGATTGTGGCTGTAGCCCTCTCGGCACCTTGTGACCAAGAAGGTTGAATAGTGTTGCTAAATGCTGTGGATGTGGTGGTCTGGACAGTGTTTGCAAGAACCTTGCAGTACTAGAACCTTGCAGTAAGTGGGAGGTGGGTGATGGTCTTTGTCTTGATTGAGAAGTTTCTTGCTAGGTGTAAGCCACAACTGAAATTCTTAATATGATCCTGCAGCATTCTGTGCAACACCAGGAATGCAGAGTGATGGAGAAATGGTGACCAGACTCTTCCTGTTGTTTGGTATAAATTCAGTTTGTTGTGCGCGATCATAGTCAGGCATGCTGAAAAAGCTAATTTTCTAATGAGCTTTTAGAGAGATTGTATCCCAAAGTGCTTTTGAAAATTACCTTTTTAAGCAAAGAGAGTGGAGAGAGAAGTAAGAGTTGGAGGAAAGGGAGAAAAGCTGCTCAACTGAAGTGTGAAGCAAGGCGGCAAGTCAGTGATGATAGCTTTTAATGAATTTTTCAAACCCAACTTGAATATAAATTTATGAATTTTTTAACTTCAGTTTTGGAAGAGAATGAAATATTCACCTGCAAAGTTGAAACTCAAGTACAAAAGGATTGTTACGGTATAAGAACTGTACAATGAAACATCAGACTAGTCTCATTGTACAAGCTGAAATGCAAAAAGTGAACAGTGTAAAGGTGAAAAGCTATATTTTTAAATGAATTAATTAAAAGTAACAAGGCTTCTTAAATATGACATGATAGTGTGTGTCCTTTTAAAGAATCTGCATTTTTGTAACAATTGTGCATGTACTTAAGTTTAATTGGCTCTGTACTAGGCTTCCTGCATGCCCAGGTTCTTGACATTCTGTTTAATAAAATTTCTGTGTGGTGTAAGTGCTGCTGGGTTGGACTGGCCTTAACACAGCACATGGTGTTAAGTCACAAAAGCCTTTTTCCCCCCAGTGTTCAAATTATAGTCTCTGTAAGAGGTGAGCCACAGTCCAACTGCTGTGATTACGGTATCCTAATGTACACAAATCAGGAATTTATTCCTTTATGAGGATGTTGAAATGGGAATAATCCAAAAAGACTTGCAAAGGTTTTGGGATAAGGAGAGGGAACAGACTGGCTCTTATTGCACAGATAAGTATTAAAACAGCTTGTTCTTAGAGATAGGAGTTGGAAGTTTTTCTGATCTGTGGAGAAGGCCTCAATGTGGAAAGAGAAGTTCATTGACCCACTCCAAATGGTTAAACTTACACAATTCAGATTTTGGATACTGTTAGAGTTCTTTAAATGTGTTCAGGTTATTTCATAAATGTGAACTTTTAGTTGCACATCTAATGGAATTGGTTCACTTATGTTAATATGGCAAGGTGTATTCCCCTCCTGTTTTGTGAACATTTTTCTTGGAATGCAAACAGAATATTTCTGGGAAGGAGTATTTAATTGATATGTATCTCTCTTCCAAATATAAAGTGAATTTATTTCAAGTTTTATTTTTAATGTATAGTAATTATGAATTTTTAGCCTATAAACTTTAAAGTGGAAAAAAGTTGTGTTGTAATTATACTTTTTAAATATAAAAAATGTAAATAAAGATGAACTCTGCAAAATCAGTTCCTGCCTACTGGAATTATTTAGGGTTAGAATTGTGAAAAAGCTGGATAGAAGCTGTAACAAAATTTGCTAGTCTGCAGTTGAGTTATGGGACAATTTAATTTAATGACCAAAGGATTTAGCCTGTTAAAACTAACATGTTACAATAAGTGACTCCTCTAACGTATTACCTGTTTAATCATGGGCATAGGTTTTTTTCCTTGCCCTCAGGAGTAAGAGGAACTACCTTCTAGCTACAGATGTTCAAGATGGTCAGATAGCAGAGTGATGAGAGTGGGTAGATGGCATGTGACCTGTCTTTTATCCCATAAGGTCCTGTTAGTTTTTGCAGTTTGGTGTAAGTGGGTACATAAAATAAACTGTAATGCAAACAATATAAACCCTCCTCTTACAGCATTTTGATAAGTTTGGTTCCAGTGACTTGTTTCACATTATCCCAAGGTTTTCATCTAGAAAGCTTAGTACAGCCCATCAGCTAGACTCACGTTTCCAGTCTCTCCGACAGTTGTAGCTGACTTTTTTTTCAAAGCAGTGTAGGGAACTCTTACAAAGGCATAAAGCACAGGTAGGTACTCAACTCCCTTTTGAAAATCTCCTAGACATCCTCCACTAAATTAATGGAAGATGGTTCTTAAACCCCACTCTTCAGTACTTGCTGCCCTATGGAACACCAGAATTATCCCCTTGCATGTTTTTATCATATGCACAGAAACAGGAAGTTTCCTCTACTATTCTTTAGTCTGCAAAATTATTTCTACTTGGTCCTAGCGCTCCCAGAGACCTGTTTACTCTATATTCATACAGACTTTTTGGTCCATGGAAAGAGGAGTGAAACAAAAAGCTCTCTCTGTTTCCCTGGCTGATACAGTGCATCCTGTGGTCTTCAGTCTCTTCCATCTAGTTTTTCCATGGAGCGAAAACAAAGTCTGTATGAGTATACAGTGAACAGATCTCTGGGATAGCTGGGACTAAAATAGAAATAATTCTGCTCTTGCAGGGAACTTGCTATTCTTGTGCATGTGACTTGCATGTTTTTAAGTGAACAATTCTAGTGTTCCTTAGGGCAGCCAGTATTGAAGAGTGGGAGGAAATCCTACTGTACAGGAAACTGCCAAGAGCCTTGTGCAGGGTGCTGGCTGAATCAACCCTCAGAGAAAAGTCGCACCTAGTCGTGATCTGGCCTCTTTTGGACTTGTGATCTGTCCCAGGCAGCTTTACTGCAGTAATCAAAATTCAGACCCTGTTTAATGGCTTGATTTAAAAGAAAACCTAACTGCCCCTTGTATCCTGCTACTGCTTCCCTTCAGGGAAACGGGGGTGAGGGAAGGATGGGGCAGGACCAGGAGGAGCTACAGCTTGCAGAGCGAATAGCTGCAATTGATTTGTTACGACGCGTATGAGTGTTGTGAGCCTCAGTCCGCACGAGGGCTGCTGTGCCTGCGCCTCCCCTCTCACTCTCCCTGTTCCCCTCACAAGCTGGGCCCCTTCACCCGACCCGGGAAAGTCTCCCCGCCTGCTCCCGCTCCCCACGGCAGACAAGGATTCCCCCCTCTGGAAAGGGAAGCGAAGGCGGGGCCGGACCCAGGCCGCGGCCCGAGGAACAGGCAGGTAGGGCTGCCCTGAGCAGGGGCCCCTGCTGCTCCCAAACGGGGCCGGGCGACGCGGGACCCGCCCCCCGCACGGCCTGTGCTGCTGGCGTGGGTCGGGCTTCGCGCGCTCCAGCGCGTCCCGCCAGCCGCGCCCGAGCCGTTCAGCGCTGGCGGCGGGACCAGCCCGAACGGCTCCGCGGGCACGAGCCCCGCCCCGCCCCCGCTCGGGGCCGCGCCCTCAGTCAGTGACCCCCGGGGGGGCGGGGCCCCTGACGCAGAGCAAAGGCGTAGCGCGACGTCAGGGAACACGCCAGACGGCGGCGCGCGCGCAGGAGAGTCAGAGCGAGGCTGGAAGGAGCGGGCGGGAGGTCCAGGGGGGCCGGCGCAGCCAGTCAGAGAGCGATCCCCCTGCTCGTCTCCAGGGTGACGGGCTCGTAAAGTGCGGCTGCGTCTGCGCCGTAAAGGTTTTGCGGCACTTCCGGCCGGCAGCCGCTTGGCCTGGCGCGGTGTGGGTGGGAGCTGGGCCTGGCGGCTCTGGGCTCGGGCCTAGGCGACGCACCTCGTTCGTCTGCAGCCATGGAGATGCCGCTGCCGCCCGACGGTGAGACCAGCCGGGGGAGAGGGTGGTCGCCACGGCCCGGCCGCGAGGGTTCCTTCGCCGGGCAGGGCGTGTGCCCGGGCCCGGGCCCGGGCCCGGGGAGGGGGAGGGGAGCGGTAAGAAACATAGAAACATAGACTCATAGGTCAGAAGGGACCAATATGATCATCTAGTCTGACCTCCCGCACAAGGCAGGCCACAAAACCCTACCCATACACATTTATAACAACCCCGAACCCATGACTGAGTTATTGAAATCCTCAAAAGTGAGATTTAAAGACCTCAAGCTGCAGGGAATCCACCAGCAAGCGACGCATGCCCCATGCTGCAGAGGAAGGCGAAAAACCTCCGTGGCCCCTGCCAATCCGCCCCGGAGGAAAATTCCTTCCCGACCCCAAATATGGCGATCAGCTAAACCCTGAGCATGTGGGCAAGACTCACCAGCCAGCACCCAAAAGAGATTTCTCTGCAGTGACTCAGTTCCCATCCCATCCAGCATTCCCACAGACCATTGAGCAGACTTATCTGCTGATAATCCAAAATCAATTGCTCAAATTAAACTATCCCATCATAACATCCCCTCCATATACTTATCAAGCTTAGTCTTAAAGTCAGATAAGTCATTTGCCCCCACTACTTCCCTCGGAAGGCTATTCCAGAACTTCACTCCCCTAATGGTTAGAAACCTTCGTCTAATTTCTAGTCTAAATTTCCTAATATCCAATTTGTACCCATTCGTCCTCGTGCCTATATTAGTACTAAACTTAAACAATTCCTCTCCCTCCCTAACGTTAATCCCCCTGATATATTTATATAGAGCAAGCATATCCCCCCGGAGCCTTCTTTTGGCCAGGCTAAACAAGCCAAGTTCTTTGAGTCTCCTTTCATAAGGCAGATTTTCCATTCCTCGGATCATCCTAGTAGCCCGTCTCTGAACCTGTTCCAGTTTGAATTCATCCTTCTTAAACATGGGACACCAGAACTGCACACAATATTCCAGGTGGGGTCTCACCAGCGCCGTATATAACGGCACTAACACCTCCTTCTCCTTGCTGGAAATACCACGCCTGATGCATCCTAAAACCGCATTTGCTTTTTAAACAGCCATATCACATTGGCAGCTCATAGTCATCTTACTATCAACCAATACCCCAAGGTCCTTCTCCTCCTCCGACGTTTCCAACTGATGCGTCCCCAACATATATTTAAAATTCTTATTATTAATCCCTAAGTGCATGACCTTGCACTTTTCACTATTATATTTCATCTTATTACTATTGCTCCAATGTACAAGGTGATCGAGATCTTCCTGAATAGTATCCCGGTCCTTCTCCGTGTTAGCAATACCCCCCAGTTTTGTGTCATCCGCAAATTTTATTAACACATTCCCGCTCTTTGTGCCAAGGTCAGTTATAAAAAGGTTAAATAAGGTCGGTCCAAGAACCGATCCTTGAGGGACTCCGCTAGTAACCTCCTTCCAGCCTGACAGTTCACCCTTCAGCACGACCCGCTGTAGTCTCCCCTTTAACCAGTTCCTTATCCACCTTACAATTTTCACATTGTAGGTAGGTAGTGCGGGGCTGTAACGCCCCTCGGGGGGGGGGAGGGACATGACAGCCCTGGGGGAGCGTGTGTGGCCTCGCGGAGGGGCGGGGAATGGGAGTCTCGGGCGGCGCCAGGGCTGTCACGTTTCCATCTTGCCCCAGACCAGGAGCTGCGCAATGTCATTGACAAGTTGGCGCAGTTTGTGGCACGGAATGGGCCTGAGTTCGAGAAGATGACGATGGAGAAGCAGAAGGAGAATCCCAAGTTCTCGTTCCTGTTCGGGGGCGAGTTTTATGGCTACTACAAGTACAAACTGGCGCTGGAGCAGCAGCAATGTGAGTGTTGGTGTTGCCGAAGCCCTTGATGGACAGAAACAAATGTATTTTAACAATCTGCCTTCAGGGAAAGGATTGCTAAAGATTTCACTAGTCTGTGACAGAGCTGGGCCTGAAACCTAGCGGGCCTGAGTCCCAGCCCCCTGTTTTAGCCACTTCACTTGTATAGCTGGGAATAGAATATAGGAGTCCTAACTTGCACCCGCCACACTTCCAGGGGAAAATAGTATACATCAAGCTGCTTTGCAAGTAAGCTTTTGATTTTGGAAAAAAAAGTGAATTTTGTATTTTATATGTTTCAGCCCAGACTCTCTCATTTAGCATTTTGTCCTGACCAGGACAAATCTTGGCTAGTTTTTTAAAATCTTTGTTTATATTTAGTGCTCAAACAGTTGACTTAGTCCTGTGCGTGCAGTCCCTCATGCTCTTTATACTGTAATTGTAGAAAAATTAAACCAGTCATTATGGGGAAGTTGATCTGGCATACTTTAACGCTATCCTTGGAATGTGAATGAGCACACAGCATTTGCAACAGATCCAACATTTAAATACATGTTAAAATCATGATGAACTATAGTATGCTGGAGCTTCAGATTTTGGCTAAAATCAAACATGTCATTTCAGTATTTGGTATGTCACCTGTATTTTATTTATTTGTAGGTACCTTAGTTTTGCTAATCCAGAAGTACCTACCTACTTCTGTAGATGCTACCTTTTCAAGAGGATGGATTTGAGAGCTTCCTTTTGAAAGCTCTCTACTGATAATTAAGTATCCATGGGTGTGCAACAATTCAATTTGTTAGTCTTAGATTATAAAATTACGTGGGAAAGGGGGTGAGTTTGGTTTCTGGAGCTGACAGGGTGCATAGGTTGTTTAAGATGCTGGTGTAAACAAATGGACCACTTCTTATGACTCTTACCGTGAAAATTTTTTTCTGCTAGTGCTGTGCAAACAGACTCAAGACATAGAGGCCACTGCACAGATCCAGCCATTGTCACAGCCCTCTCTTCCCCCAGCTGCAGCTATCCCAGCTCCTCAAGGTGCTCCCTCTGTAGAGGAACTTATCCAACAGAGCCAGTGGAATCTCCAGCAGCAGGAGCAGCATCTCCTTGCTATGCGACAGGTAGGCTCAAGGTCAAATATTAGCTTTACATACATTGGACTGCCAGTGGCAACAGTAGTCCATTGTGTGTCCAGACGAATTTAGACTGAAGGGAATTCTGAGCAGCTCACTTCTAGCTAGTGGAAATTTAGGGTAGTGGCCTGGATGGAGATATGAACTGGCATCACTTTACTTATAGTATCTCCTACAGAACTGAAATGATAACCTTTTTAGAGCAGACACCCCCAACCTTTGCTCAACCATGAGAGTGAAAGCTACACTCAGCTTGCATAAAATGGAATAGCCGCCCTACTCTGATATGGTGTTGTGGTTTGTAGAGACATTCCAGCATACAGTGGTCTATTTTGATGTAAACGGTAGTTTATTGGATCAGGGTAAAACGTTGCATGCTGGAACCAGTAGTTTTCATGGGCTGCAGCTCAGTTTTAAAGAAGTGTTGCATCCCATTGTAGACCTCACGGGATTATGTGCTGAGTATTTAGCTCTCTGAGATTCTTGCTTTGTTTATGCTAGAATAAATTTTTAAGGTACAGACAGATACAGCATTTCTTGTGGGGGAGCAGGTAGACAACAGGTTAGTGACAGCCAGCTGAAACGTAGCTATACCTGTCTCAGTGGGAGCAGAGAATCTTGGCTTCTGTAATGGGCTTCCTATGACCTAGGAGCACCTTGAACTTATTTGCTGAGTTTTGTATCAAAAGCATGTTGGATATACTAACAGGTTTTTTTTGTTTGTTTGTTTTGTTTTTTAAGGAACAAGTTACATCAGCGGTAGCCCTTGCACTTGAACAACAAATGCAGAAAGTCTTGGAGGAAACCCAATTAGATATGAATGAATTTGACAACTTGCTGCAGCCAATAATTGATACATGTACAAAAGATGCAATCTCAGTAAGTAAATGCCTAAGCTCATCTATATGTTCTGTTCCTGCATTTGCAGGTGATGTATGTGTGTGTAACGTGCAGTAGCATACAGTTTTGGGTGGGTGTGATTGCATGTAAATAGATCACACTGGTGCTGTTCCAGATGTGAGTATCATCCTCTCTGTTAATTGAGAGTGATGCCAAACATTTCCTGTTTTGCATATGAACAGATCCTCAGAGTTTGTTGCCTGCTGTTCTGTTCATGAAGGCACTCCATAGCCAGGAGTGAGTGGGACTGTACTTCGGGTACTGGGACGAGATAAGGGGGCTGAATCATCCTACACAGGGAGATTAGATCAATTCCCAATATACAATACCATTGGGGCAGCTCATTTGTAACTGATGGTTTGGAAGTCTGCTAAAGATCTCCACAGAGGGAAGAGAGAAGGCCAAATCAAGAAATCATTGGGGCTGAGGCAATGAGCAAAAGCAAAATGGGACAAACAGCCCAAAAAGATGGGTGAGAGGAATTAAGTCTGCTGATCAAAATTCAGTGACCAACCTTTTCTTAACCCAACCAGCCATTAAATGTCATTACTAGCCCAAACATGGTTTGTCAACTCTAATTATATTGTATACAGTTTTAGTTAGTTGCTTCTTTGTTTAGTTATACAGTATAGTCAGTAACAACAGTTATATGGGAATTCCCTTCCCTGTAGTTACTTGCAATGTGTGAACTATTGCTTTATGAAATCCATGCAATGTGAACAAGACAGATTAATTTATATTTTGAATTGGTTTTCAAAGGCTGGCAAAAACTGGATGTTTAGTAATGCAAAGTCTCCTCAACACTGTGAGCTGATGGCTGGACATCTGCGAAATCGTATAACTGCAGAAGGGGCTCATTTTGAGCTTCGGTTACACTTAATCTACCTAATCAATGACGTATTGCATCACTGGTAAGGATCAAAATGCATTCAATTTATTTTGATGAGTTTAATGGGTAGTCAAGGGGTCTCCCTGCTATAAAAAAATGTGACAAATTAAACCAAGTACAAATTTTTCTAGTCTTAATCTACATGTTCGCATCATGGTTAGTGATTGTAGCATGATGTGTATAATTGGTGCAAGCAAAGTGCTGATAGATTAAGAACTGAATTACCGGTAACTTTTTAAGTCGTTGTACATTGTTTCCAGCTGAGGCTGTCTTTAAAAATGTAAAGTATTGTATTCATTATATACAAATTAATTGCTAACTATAGATGTCTATATTTAGATAAGATACACCTATTTGGGTGGCTGTTGCAGTTCATTGACAATATAGTAAAAGGCTGATACTTTTTTCCCTCCATTTTATAGCCAGCGGAAGCAAGCACGAGATCTTCTGGCAGCTTTACAGAAGGTGGTTGTCCCTATATATTGTACTAGCTTTTTAGCTGTGGAAGAGGATAAGCAACAGAAAATTGCCAGAGTGAGTAGTTTTAGGTTTGCTTGAGCCTTACATTTCTAGATTATAAAGATGTAGCTTACTGTACCTTAATTTTATTCTATCCCTGCTGTCATGCGCTTAAACTTTTTTTTTTTTTTAATTCCTGAATGTATGCAGCTCCTTCAGCTCTGGGAGAAAAATGGCTACTTTGATGAATCAATTATTCAGCAGTTACAGAGCCCAGCTCTTGGACTTGGCCAGTACCAGGTTAGCCATGAGAGAAAATTGACACCTCCTTTATAATTACATAATTGTGGATATATTTTAAGTGACAAATGCAATCACTCCTCTCTTGTGAGATGTAAATAGTAACTGTCTTAGTAATCTGAGTACAAGTTCATAACACAAAGTAATGTAATGCATTGTTCTAACACTAAATACAGTGGGGTCATTTAAAATATAGCATATAATTATACTTTTCTGATTAGGCCTAGTTGCTTCATTCCTTTACCCCATCAGCTTCCTCATCTCTGGCCCCAATTCTGCTTTCTTGGTGTGTTTGGTCTCTTTATGCCTCTCCCCCTCTTGGCAAAAATATTCCGCCTTTTGCTTAGTTCCTCCTATTTCTATTCTCTTTTTCTGGCTATTGTTAGTTTTTTTTATAGTACTATATGCATCTGTGATTAACTCTTCGTTAAGGCATCCAGAGTGAATGCTGTTAACTGCCAGTTTTTAAATAAGGCAAAGGGGGAAATACAGGAGAGATTTTCCATATAATGAGAGTTTATTGGAGCAGGTTCAATCTCTGAATCTCTCTAGTAGAAAACAGATACAGTATTTTGGGCAGCCTGTCTGAGCAGGGATGGTGACTGTTTTGGCTGTACAGTAACTTCTTGGAAATGCTGATCTTAATTTGTTTCTCATCCTGTTAGGCAACTTTGATCACAGAATATGCATCAGTAGTGCAGCCTGTGCAGGTGGCCTTCCAGCAGCAGATACAAAACCTGAAAACACAACATGAAGAATTTGTCAACAGCTTAACGCAGCAGCAGCAGCAGCAACAGCAACAAATACAGATAGCACCACTGGAGAGTGAGGTAAAATCGACACAACCGGCTCCGGCTCCACCACCTGCTCCAGCACCGTCAGCTGCTCCAGTCAGTCAAACAGGTATGATTGCATTCTCAGGGCTTGTGTGTTAGGAGCTAATGGTTGGCAGCTCTCCTGAGAATTTACCTCTTGATAGTGGGCTGCTTTAGATTGACTGCCCGTCACTTATAAATTACGTGAGCAGGTACTGTCTGTTTTTTGTTTTTATGGTGTCTAGCATCAAGGGCTTATTCTGGTTGTGACTTTAAGACACTGTTGAAATATAAAATGTGAATAACTTTTTTTTTATTAGGTTAAATACATTATTATTGATCTGAAGCTATTTTTCTGTTTTTTTGTAGCCTTGTGTTGTAATACCATTCTGTAACCAAAACCATTTCTATTCAGGAGTTTACTATGTGGCTGTAAAAATGTTCATGAGGCTGTACTTGGTAGCATGTGATTGTTGTCTCTCTTTTGTCAAATATGCTGCCTGATTCTTCTTAGAGGATCTGAGCATTCACAAATACTACCAAATTCAGTGAGGCTGCAGGTATTCAGCACCTTTGAAAATAAGGCCACGCACATTAAGATGCTGAAGTGTATACTTAAGAACCTAACTTTAGGAACACAAGTTTTAAATTTTTGGCCTGAGAATTTTGCCAAAGTAAAGCAATTAAATTCCTTTATTAAAAACTATTAGATTTGAAGTTGGTGCCACTTTATAAACTGTATGAGATACTGAGGTTATTGAACATTTGGTAGTTGCTTTCAACTATATTGAAATGCAGAAACCATTATTTGGAGATCCCAAACCCTGGGGATACATTTTTCTGTGAGGGTAATCCCAGAATCCTGGTAAGTAGGTCAAGCGGAGACCAGACCAGTCATTGGAAAAATTGAATTAAGTTCTTCTTGCTGTAGGGAGTTGGGGAATAGCTGATTCAAAAATCTCTTGTTTCTGGCTCCCTTGTCTAGGATCCTAATTAGTAGGCACTGAGCAGTCTCTTGGTTTAGAACAGTGGTTCTCAACAAGGGGTGCACTTATCTCAGGGGTACACAGAGGTCTTCCAAGGGGTACATCAACTCATCTAGATATTTGCCTAGTTTTACAACAGGCTACATGAAAAGCACTAGTGAAGACAAAACAAACTAAAATTTCATACGGACAATGACTTATTTATACTGCTCTATATACTATATCAGTGTTTCTCAACCTGGGGGAGGGGAATCACAATTTGTTTTATAATTGTATGGCAAAAATGAGAAAGTAAGCAATTTTTCAGTAATTGTGTGCTGTGACACTTGTGTATTTTTATGTCTCATTTGTAAGCAAGTAGATTTTAAGTGAAACTTGAGGTATGTAAGACAAATCAATCTTCTGAAAGGAGTACAGTATTCTGGAAAGGTTGAGAACCAGTGGTCTAAACATGATGGCTATTTTAAGCAAGGGGAGAGGATTCAGGGGGATTGAAGGAGGAAAGAGTAAGAATAACTACAATATTATTTATTAAATTAAATTATTATTATTCAAGTATTTCATTCTCTCTTCAGAAGCTAGTATCAATTTAAATAGGAAATTGAATGGTGGGGCTTAAACTGAGGTTAAGAATCTTCCCCAAAGCAGGAGACTCCCACAGAATTATCATGGTACCCAGTGGAATTTTAAATGGAATAGGCTTGTAGATCAAACCACAGTTTGGTGGTAGTCACATGTAACAAAGGGTGCTTCCTACACCAGTCTCCAATTTATTTCAGATGATGGCAAATCTCAGCTTCCTTTAGCTGGTTCTGCAGAGTATGATGCAACAGCGGCTGGGGCGCAAGATCCTGCAGCTGCTGGACCGCGTGGCCCTGGGCCTCATGATCAGATTCCTCCAAATAAACCACCCTGGTTTGACCAGCCTCATCCTGTTGCACCTTGGGGTCAACAACAGGTACCAAACATGTAACTGTAGCTATTGGAAAGGACTTGTCAGATGGTAAAAGTCATCACACAAGCAGAAGCTTGTTGAAAAGCTGGAAATGTTAAAGTCCAGATTTTAAAATATCTGGAGTTTTCTTAGTTAAAAGAAAACTAAATAGCAAATCATTAATCATATTTCACAGCTGTCCCTCTACTGCTTTTCCTTTAGGAGCAAGCCTGGGCTCCCTCTCCGGTGCAAAGCTGTTAGGGCCTTTACTTGTGTTGTGTTTAGGTTCAGGGACAGGAATCCTGGTTGTAAACATGCTGATCAGTGACAGCTCTTTTCTTACAGTTAATGACAGGACTGTGAAGCACACTTTAGTTTTTCCTCCAACAGTCTCCTCCTCTGTTTGTCCTAACTTTCGCTTGCAAAGCAGACTCTGTATACAGATGTTTGTTCCCCCTCCTGTGCACGTCGGCACTTATCCTCTAGGTACTACTTAATTTAGAAATAGACTGTGTTTATTACATTCTTTATTTTTATAGCCTTATGACCAGTCTCCTTACCCTCACAACCAGGGACCTCCACACTGTCCTCCATGGAATAACAACCATGAAGGAATGTGGAATGAACAGAGAGATTCAGGATGGAATAACCAGCGGGAGACCCCTTGGAATAACCAGCCAGATCCTTCTTGGAACAACCAATTTGAAGCACCATGGAATAACCAGCATGAGCAGCCTCCATGGGGAGGGGGCCAAAGGGAACCTCCATTTCGAATGCAGCGGCCACCCCACTTCAGAGGCCCGTTCCCTCCACATCAGCAACATCCCCAGTTCAATCAGCCCCCACATCCACATAATTTCAACCGCTTCCCACCTCGCTTCATGCAGGATGACTTCCCACCTCGCCATCCCTTTGAAAGGCCGCCTTACCCTCATCGTTTTGACTACCCCCAAGGGGACTTTCCTCAAGGTAAGGTGGGTGCTGAGGAAGCTGATTGCTGTTCTAAAATTCATTCGTTTGTTGTGATGAGAGCTTGACATCATAGAAATGGGCTAACCCTTCCTGGGAAGCTCTTGACCCACAAGGGCTGGGAAGCTGCTGTTGGTTGTACTGGGAGTTACTGTGTAAGGAGTTGAATGCCTCCTGCTTTTCAGCATTTCCTTCCCTGAGATGTAATGAACAGCTGGAACCCATAATAAATTATTGGAATCAGCAAAAATCTGTACCCACTTGCCTCTTACAGAGGAGCCTGTGGGTGCCTAGATGCCAGTGCAATCCATATAGTGCTCCTTCTGCAGCTATACACCTTAATTTTGGAATCATAGATTTGCAAAGCTGGAAGGAACTACTGTGATCATGTAGTCTGACCTTCATAACACAGGTCTGCTGTGAATCAACTCTTGCTTCAGGTCAAATAGCTGTGATTGAACTAGAGCATATCTTTTAGTAAGACATTCATTGTTGATTTAAAAACTTCCAGTGACTGAGATGCTACCAGAATGCTAAAATTTCTCCTGGAATGTATCAGATGGAGCTGACGTGAGGTGTGAGAAGGGAGAGCGGCCTGAGTAATAGGAGAGAATAGAGAGCTAAACCCAGACAAGTTGCTCCATCTTCTGGTTTCTAATCGGGAACTGGAGAGACTTTTTTCTCATTGAATGTAAACAGGGTGGAAGAGAGCCTGAAAATGGTAGAGAAATATTTTTCACTGTACGTTTAATTGTGTTCTGCTTCAAATGAAAGTGAGACTTAGGCTGGGTCTACACTTACGGCAGCGAATTTGCTGCTGTCACATCGATTGTTCTGGATCGACTGAGCAGTCTGTTTAGACGCACTCAGTTGATCCGGGAAGTGATGCAGGAAAACCACCCCGGTAAGTGGAGTAGCGCTGCGTCGAAGGGAGTGCTGTTCCTTCGACGCAGCGCAGTGTGAACACCACGCAGAGGAGATGCTGCAAAGTCGACGGGAGATACGCAAGTGATTTACGTCACTTGTGTATCTCCCATTGACTGCTGCCGAATTGCAAAGGTATGTGTAGCCCGGGCCTAATAGCACTGGCTAGAATGGGCAGTCCTAGTGCAGGCTTCTCCCACCAAGTTCTGTGTTGTCCAGACTGGATCTCCCTTGCAGCTCTGCCAGCATACTTCATAATGCCCAGTAGTGTGCTGTACCAATCCTGGTGCTCACACCCACTGTTTTTTCCACTAGGGATTATGCTGAGATCATTCATTGCCTTATTTTAATACGAGCATTTTCACTACTTCCTTTTGGAATGCCCTTCTAACAAAGCACTTTGCATATCATGTACTTCTATGAAACCACTCCTGTCTGTTTCTTTGCGTGTTGAAAGAGAGGACTGCAAGTCTACTGCTTTGGAACTGGACTGCGATTGTATTTTGAGTCCTTAGAAGTATATCACATAGGTGTCTCCTTTGTTGAATGCAAGGTAACTTGGTTTTGAGAATAGAAACTTTCATTGTAGCACTTTCCAAACTCAAAGTATCCCAAAGCAACAGGGGTTTAGTTTTTTAAATTTGCTGTTGATGGTGAGGGTGGCTGATAGGGCCAGGGAGGGGAAGAGAATGTTGGTGCTTCATGAGCACAGACCTGTACCAAGTGCCTTCTCTTCTCTGTGGTGGTTTGTGAAGTTTCCTGATAGTAGGATTTTCTTTCCTAGAATCGATGTATGTGGTGGGGGGGTGTCTCACTTACTCGACCTTCCTTTTTTCTCCTCCATAAAACCAAATAAGGCTTCCTTGTCCTTTTCTGTGCAGAAATCGGACCTCCTCATCACCACCCTGGGCATAGATTGCCTCACCCTGGAATTGGTGAGCATCCTCCTTGGGGTGGGCCACAGCACCCTGATTTTGGGCCTCCTCCACATGGATTTAACGGGCAGCCTCCTCACATGCGGAGACAAGGTCCCCCTCACGTGAACCATGATGATCCCAGCCTGGTGCCAAATGTCCCCTACTTTGACCTTCCTGCTGGACTTATGGCTCCACTTGTGAAAGTAAGTTGCTGAAATGGAAGCTGAGCAGAAGCGTTAAAAGGTCAAACTCCCATGATCGATTTTAGGGACAGTTTAAAATTAATTATGGTTATTACGTGAAAGTAGTGTGCTTTCCACACAATCCCCATCAATCAGTATTGACATAGGAGTCACAGGGAACTTTTCAAAAGAGCAGCTAGCTAGACTATGAACACAGAATACAATTTTGAGAAGTGTCAAAGTCCCATTGATATTAAATTTTATCCGTAACTTTAAAATTCATAGCACAGTGATTTATAGGAGTGTGGAGAGAGTCCCAGTCTCTGGCCAGCCATGTTTGGTAGCTACTGGTCTGAAATTCTTTTTGTGAAGATTTTTGTAATCCTAATTTAATACAAGCATCAGAAAATAGATGGTAGGGAACATACTGGCTGCTAGGGGGTGGGTTAAGTTAGTATGATTTATATAGTGTTAATTTATAAAGGTTTCTTCTGTCTCTAGCTTCTGTTATTCCCAGTGCATATTGCTGTTTCCAAGGTCTCATGCCAGAAGCTTCAATATCATGGGGGTGAACAGGCTACAACTGTATTTCACGCACCTGGGAATTCCAGCTAATGTGCTGCCAAGTTTAATTCTGCAAATGTCACTGGAGTTTTGTTTTTTACTAGATGACCCAGTCAGTGTGTGTTTGTGGTATCTGCCAAAGCTTTATTTTAGACAGTTTTTAACTCAGGAATGAAGCAGGTCTCTAAGGAATTAGACTTTCTGGGTATATTTATCCAAGTAGTCACTTCATGACTTGAAAGCAATTTATTTGTTTCTGGCAGCTTGAAGATCATGAGTATAAACCTTTGGATCCTAAAGATATTCGTCTTCCACCCCCAATGCCCCCGAGTGAGAGGCTGCTGGCTGCAGTTGAGGCATTTTATAGTCCACCATCTCATGACAGGCCTAGAAACAGGTACGAATGGGTATAGCTAACAATATGGTAAGAAAAATGCCCTGTCCTGAGAAGTTCTCAGGGCCTTTAATTTAGTTTAATAATGTAGAAATAAGTACTCTTAAGTTCCATTTTGCAATGTGCTGTTTGGTCTCATACTGAGAGTGTGTGAGACTGCTTTCCCCAGACCTCTGATCCTCTCAAAATCTTAGGGTTTCAATCCTGAAATCCATCTATCTGACAAAAGTGGGCTCGTCTCAGATATTGATTGTGTGTGATATTGATATCTTGCAGTGAAGGCTGGGAGCAGAATGGGTTGTACGAGTTCTTCAGAGCTAAAATGAGAGCTAGACGGAGGAAAGGTCAGGAGAAGAGAAATAGGTAGGAGTTCTCTTGTGTTGCCCTCTAACACTTGCCATTCATTTAGACCATGTTACTATTAATTCATTTAATCACACAGTAAACATCTTGTTGACAATGTGCTGGTTTAATAATTAAGTCTTAACTTTCTGGAGCTTGATTTATTTAACATCTAGAAAACAGCATACTTGCTACCCTGGCAGGCTTTGGCTTCACTGGGTTGTGAGCAAAATTTCAGCCTATTTAAATTTTAGTTTGATTGAAAATACGTGTTTGCTTGTCATGCATCTCACAAGAATCTTTCTTGGGTTTTTTGGTATTTTGTTATCCCGATGCAGTGGGCCATCTCGATCTCGCAGTAGATCTAAAAGCCGAGGTCGCTCCTCCTCAAGATCTAATTCAAGATCTTCAAAGTCATCTGGCTCCTATTCGCGGTCACGATCTCGATCCTGCTCTCGATCACGATCCTATTCGCGATCACAGTCCAGGTAGGGTGAAGCAAGAACTCATTAGGAATTAGGGCTGGCTAAATCTCAAAATGCTGGTTTGTGCCAGCATGATCCTTCACAACAGGCTTTTGGAGATAGGAAATAAATATTTCCAATAGTACTGTTGAGGAAAAGGATCGTGGGGAAGGAAGAGAGGTGAAATGAGCTGTCCACGGCAATGCTATGAGTTAATGGTAGGCTGTTAGCTGAACTCAGGAGTTCCTGATTCCTGACCATTTTGCTTTTGACCGAGCTCCCATTGCATATTCAACAAATCTCTCATAGATTGAGAGTGCAGTTTTTTTTCCCCAGAAAATGGAAGATTCTAAAACTGAGCTCTAGGTTTTTTGCTTTCTTCAGGAAACCTTAAATTAGTTATTTTAAGGCACCAAAGATCACTAGATCTTGTTCAAGGAGATGAAGCTGGAGATCTGAATGCTTCAAATTAGTGTGTTCATTCTCTTTCACAAATATACAGAACGCACCACACTGGAGGCTGTGTACATGGAGTGATATATCAGCATTTCTGTCCATAAACTCTCCAGATCTTAGATACTTTAAAAAATGATATTATTTCATTAATTTCAGAGGTGAATTACAAAAGCGAGGGAACCACATGAAGAAGCTATATATTGCTATAATTCTGTGCATCAGAGAGAGGTAACTGACTTCACACACTTTGACTTTTCAGAAGCAGGAGCAGATCCCACTCTTCCCGTAGTCGGTCACGGTCAAGGTCAAGGTCAAGATCTAAATCTTACTCCCCAGGAAGGCGGCACCGGTCCCGATCTCGCAGTGCCACTCCTCCGTAAGACTTTCCATTGGTTTGAGTTTAGTGATGTACTCTCTGAGGGTTCTGAGACTGTCCTATGATTTTTTAATAATTTCTGTATATCAAACACCCTGATGAATTGTGTTGAAAAGAGCAGGATTCTAATTTGAACAAACTGCACGGTTACATCATGTATGTGGGGAGAGGATAAAATTACTTCATGGTTCCTTGTGATGTCTAAATATTGTATTTTAAAACCCTTAGGTACATAACATGGAAAGGAAGAGAAGTCCTCTGAGCACATTAGCATTTTAGTCTTGAGAAAATCATGGTATCTGATATCCTTGGTATCTGCTGTTTGGGTGGTAGTGGGGATACATAGAATATGCTGCCATAGGATTCCTTTTATCTTGGTTTTCCAGAGGTTTATATCTAGCTAGTTATATTGGTTATGGAAATTTAAACAATACATATGCATAACAAGTAACTTGTATTCAGTATGGTTTAACACAATGAAATGTTAAGATTCTAATGATAAATTATAATCTGTATTTTTCCCTTAGCTCTGCTGCTGGTTTGGGCTCTAGCTCTGCGCCTCCTATACCTGATTCAAGACTTGGAGAAGAAAATAAGGGTCATCAAATGTTAGTGAAAATGGGTAAGACTTATTGTCTCTGATTGTTTCAATCATTCTGGTTCCTCCCCCAAATAGAACTTTTCATAAAGCAGAAAAAAAATCATCCTTCTGATTTTAGGACACTGTGTTTACCTTACTCCAGCAGGCTTTCCTGTATCGGTAAGGGTGAGAGGCTATGGTGTAATTTTTATGGTACACCTTTGCTTCCACTCTTCTGAAAGATAACTTAAGTCACACTCCTGAAGAGTGTGGATTTCAGAAACAAAGTCAGGCTACATTAATAAATCTGTAGGTTAAATTTGTTCTGAGAGAACACGTTTGACCCAGTAATAGGCAAAACACTCACTTCATTTTAAAATTAGGACCCTAAAGCATCCATGTTAAAGTTGTGCACAAATGCTGCTATCTAGGATCAACGGTATTGGATAACTTCTCTAGATAACCAGCTTAATTCTCACATTGGAAAGACAGCTCCACACTGAGCTGTAATATAAATATGAGCTAACCAGAAACTAAGGTTGAATACCAAGACACGGGTCTACTAGATGGGCATTCTGAGCAGACTGCTGTATGGTGGGGAGACCTGGAGCATTTACAGCAGGCATCAGAAAAGGCTAAACACTTTCCACAGCTACTGTATTTTACTGTATTCTAAATTTCAAGTGGGAATCCAAAGTTTCTGACACTGAAGTACTTAAGAAAGCAAATTGGCCAAGTCCAATCACTAGTCTCAGACCTCTCCACTGGCTTAGTCCTCTGCAATGGATGCTCCTAGGACACTGAGCTGACCTATGTTCAGGTTCAAAATCATTTGTGAGAGAGACTTGAAAACTTTCAACATCAGCACTGCGAGCTGGGAAGAAGCAGATAGCAACAGGCTACACTTGAAGGGCAGTGCTGCACCTGGGAGTTGCAGGCTGAAGAGAGGTGGCTACGAGGAGGAAAGCAGGGAGAGTGAAGAAGGACCAGCCCGTCTTAAGTACTAATAGTGTGCTGGCTTCTTCCTCTGGCCCTGTGTCTTACGTCTGCATTGTTTGTGGAAAAGGCTTGCAGCATTGTGAGCGGCTAAGAAGTTTAGCACTTCAAGAGGACACACACTAACTGAACAGCTTTGGTATTTACATCATTTTTTTTAGACACATGGCTTCTATATATAGTCCTAGAAAGCATCCATGATCAAATAAATTTCATATAGACTCAAGTAGGGCCTCAAGAGGTCATCTAATCCATCCCCACCATGCTGAGGCAGGACCAAGTATATCTAGGCCAACCCTGACAGGTGTTTGTTTAAACTCTTCTTAATACCCTCCAATGATGGAGATTCCACAGCCTCCCTTAGTAACTCATTCCAGCACTTCACTATCCTTAGTTTGGAAGCTTTCCCTAATATTTCATTTAAATTTCCCTTGCTGCAAATTACTTACTGTTCTACCTTCAATGATCAGAGAACAATTGATCACTGTTCTCTTGATAACAGCCCTTAACATCTTTCAAAAGAAAATTGTGTATGTGAATTGGGACATTAGGCCTATTTCACCCAAGGAGCTCTGGAGATAACTGGCACCCCTTGCAATCATGAATGCCTTCGAGGAGGACTTGAGAACATAACCTCCACGTGCCCTTGCTATTAGTAAATGAAACCAGCCACTCATTTCATTGTCCATCTTAGTTTCAAAAGGTTGAGAATGGTGCAAGGTTGTTTTGGGGCTTCTATTGTAAACTTTCATCTTACAGCCTTGTCAAAAACAGTATTAACCTACTGTATTGCATCTAGATAAGTACTTACATGGGCCATATTACCATAGTTGATAGAAGAACTCATACTAACCTATTTATTCTCACTCATCCCTTGTAAGGTAGAGCAGTACTATTAACCCCCATTTTACAAATGAGGAAGTGAGGTAGAGAGACTGAGACTTGCTGAAGTCAGGGAGCCTGGCAGAGCACAGGATTGAACCCAGAAAAGTCCCAACTAGCACTCTAACTATTCTAACTAACCTTCCTCCTAACATATTACAGTGCCAAATCTTGCAGTCAAGCTTATCTGCTTCATATGTAACGTGTCTATTTCCACCTAAAAAGTTAGCTTCCTCTAGAGATTCTCTCCTCTCCTTCACCCCAAACTCTCCTGCAGCAGGCAGTTGTCCATCAGTCACTCATACAGGTTCCTAATAGTTTTTATTCAGATCTTCGTAACAGTGATCCTCTGTACCCCAGGGCTATAGGCACATTGTGAAATGCGCCCCACTCTCCTCCCCTTCCCTCCCATCCCACTTACATAGTGTGTGGTAGTGGAAGGGGCCCTCATTCCCTTCCAGAGAAGCAGGGACTAAGCTATGGGGTGGCAGCAATGGGACTTCCTATGCTAGGTACTTACTCCAGTAGACAAAATAGATCTTCCTGGTTGAGTGGGAAGGTAAGGCCCACTCCACTCTCCTCTGGCCCCGCAAAGTGTCTTCTGTGGGGTGGTGTTGGTGCCTCCTGCTCTACCCAGAGCAGAGAGTCTTGGCACTAACACTTGCGATGACAGGGACAATTCACCCTCCTCAGAGCTATTGTTTGAGGCTGTATGAAGCTTCTTGTGCACTATTTCTTCCCTTCGTTTCCAAAATGTTCCAGTACAATTCATGTTACTAAGAAAAAAATAAGATGCTGTCCCATGTTCTTTGTATAGGATGGAGTGGATCTGGAGGACTGGGAGCCAAGGAACAAGGAATCCAGGACCCAATTAAAGGAGGGGATATCAGAGATAAATGGGATCAATATAAAGGAGTAGGAGTTGCACTAGATGACCCATATGAAAACTACCGCAGAAACAAAAGTTACTCATTTATTGCACGCATGAAGGCCAGAGACGAATGTAAGTGAATGTTGGACAATCGAGAAAAGAGCCTATGAACCTTTTGTAGTTACCATAATAGCTACTTTAGCCCACTTGATAAGGGTTTCCCTAGACTAAAATCCAATGGGGTTGCATAGGGAATCAAAAGATTAAGAACACAAATTAGAATTGTACTCATTTTATTAATCTCTGGGTAAGTAATTACTGCTCTCTGAATAACCCTTTTTCCTTGGTAAGAGCTGTTGTTACATTACATATAGCTGCTTCATCTTTTGGAATACTTGGTTTAAACTGTGAAGGCTGTTACAGCAGGAGAGAACCATGCATTTTCTAAATTTAATCTGAGTTGAGCTTTATTTACAATTTAGAAATTCTTGTGCATTTTTAATTAACCTCTTCCATTCCACATGAACCCCCCTTTATTTCCATCTACAAACCATATTTTGGCTGTAGTGGTGGTTGCCAGGAAGTGTTTTAACCTTCAGGAAACTATATTTAATCCCTAAAATGCTGGTGGGGAAGACCGCTAATGTCAAAGGAGTTCATATGGTTAGTAGGGAAAAGGAAAGCATTGGTTTGTGGGTACTGGGAGGCAGGCTGGCATGCTGACTCTGTCTATCCAGTTGCAACCTCCTCGCCCTTGCTGTTGAGTTCTGCTCCCTTCCTCAGGACCAGAACCAGCAGTGGGTAGGCACAACACAAGCCTGTAGTAGAGGCTCAGGAAAAGATGACACCGGTCTGCCTTGTAGTTCCCTGCCAATGTGAGTGGAAACCTGTGGACCAGAGAGCCTCGTTTTGAGAACGAGCAAAGGACGGGCTTTATGTGGGTTCTGAGTGACATTGGACAAGTACCCTTGCTGGGTAAAAATTAACAAATAGCAGCAATGGGGAAAAGAGAGGGGCCCTGGCCATGTAAAGTAAGTTATTTCTGGTCATAGCTCCACAGCTGTCTGTGTAATGAACTCTCTGCAAACAGAGCAAGGGGAAAACCCATCCTAAGGTGCATTACTCTTCAGACAGAACTGAGACTAACTGCAGAATGTGTAAGAACTTTTTTCCCTATTGTTTCAGTGAAGCGTGAAACCCAAGACCCTCCACCACCTGAATAAGACTCCCTGAAATCTGAAGAAAGATGTCTTGCATCTTCTACAAAAGATTAAACTTAATCTTGTATAAATCAGGATTAATGTCTGGAGGAAGTGACATTAAATGAATTACATTTAAATCTATGATGGAAAATGGAAGGCTATGACATGTACTCCACCAGTTGTTTAGTGTTAAAAAGGCCAGTCATTTCTAGTACATGTCTAGCAAGTTTAAAAATACCCATTTATTTTGCACACTTCTAAAAAATAGTTACCCATTTTATACTAGAACTAAACCCCTCCCATGTTATCTCTGGTTCAGGATTATGATCCACTCATGCCTGTGGAATACAAATGTTACGTGTTGTGGTTCTATATCTCTTGTTCCATAATGTATGTTTTTCTCTCAAAGGTTAATTCTATTTGAAGTGGAGGGGTGCTGCCTTGGGAGCAAGTCAGACTGATGCTGAGCAGTGTATCCTAATGTCTAAATGGGGAATGAAGCACCTAATTCCAATACAGGTGACCTATGAGCACTGTATGAGCTTATTAGAACCTACTACACCACTTAAAGCCCCTACGCACCACCTGCTGCGGTCACAATTCTATTCAGAACATAGAGTGTTAAGTGTTTTAGCCACTTAAGTGCTCTAAGAGATGTTCAATGCTTTGTAATGAGATATTCTTTAAGCTTTTTATATTTTTTTGTATATACCTTTGAATAAAAAGCTAAAACTAGTTCAATAGAGAAGACTTGGTTTTCCCCACCCCACACTTCTAACTATGAAGCATTTCTGGAAACCACCTTGCCTACAGAATGCCCTTTTTTGTAATTGAATTCTGTTTCTGGAGACCACCAGCTACAGCTGCACAACTCTAGAGGTCTGCTAGATGGCAGCTTCTTCCAGAGCCATTTTTACAGTAAAAAATACAGTAGATCCATCCAGTCCAATATGGTAAATAATCAACTTCTAGTTTTACTGTAGCTGTGAATCAGCAAAAGACATGTATGTTACCACCTTGTGAATTTTACTGTTTTGCCTTCAAATAAAAAAAACACTTTTATAAAACTGCTGTTAACTTATATTTCAAAGTCAAGTGAGTTGCTTATATTTAAAGTAGTAGCTCCTCAGCTTTCCTGGAATTCACCTTTATTTTTGGAGCAGGTGTTTTGAAAAGCTTCTTTAATAGCTTAAGGAGGACAAAATTATCTCTCCACAGTTTAAAATGAAGCTGTGCACTAACTTAATATGGTCAACTTTCTTCCATTTGCAGACTCCTCACTTGAACAATACTGGAAGGTTTGCACTTTTCCCAGATTACCATACCAGCAGTATGTTAAATATGCAGGTTGTTACCGTTTATAATGCAACAGCCACTACATATACCTTTGATTTACTCGTGAAGTTTTAATATGTAGTTTTCTACTTAACAGTAATATCTAGCTTATCACTGAAGACATGCAGGTAGTAAAAACTAAGATGTGCTATAGTGATAGACTACATTCCTGTTCCTGAACAGGATGTACATAAGGTTAAAGTGTAGATATGGCATGAATTCTCACAGCATACAAAACTAATGCACTAGTAGCATTGGCCTTTTTTACCACCAGTTGACAATCTTATTTCAGTTTGAGATTTTTGTAACAGTTGTATGAAAGTAAATGTAGTTATTTGTTATAGTAAGGTCAGTCAAAGCAATTCCTGCTACTGCTCTTGCATTTTCCGAACTTCTTCCAATGCTTGCTCAGTTGTCAGAGGTGGGGATTTGTGACGCCTGATGTACTGCAAAGTAACAGTTGGGTACTAAAATGTTATATCAGTGCTGAAAGCAAGATTAGTTTGCCTCATAACACTCCTCCCTTGCTATACCAGCAACAGAAGCTGTGACCTCCATCCTAGCTGTTGCAGTGTGATGTAGGAAGCCTCTTCTTGTGTGAAAGTTTGTATGTAAGCTATTTGGGGAAGGAACTATTTATATAGCATTTAGCACATTAAAAAAATTCTATCACACCACTAGTGGTGTAACATCAAGTTCTACAGAGTTAGGAAGAGCTGGAATTGGGTGCCTGCAACCTGCATTCAGTCCACTTGTGCATATGCATCATGCTCTTTAATTACACATTTTCCCTGAGAACTGTTCAGCCATGCATTGAATGAGACAGGGCTGTTTAGTGAATGTAGCTGTTTTGAGATCCCCCTGCCTCATTTATTGCACAAGGTGGAAGGGGTGTAGTGAATGAGGAAGATGACTAAAGAAAGGGCAAATGGTGTCCTGTCTTTCAGGTATTTGTGTGATTCTGGGCAAGTCACTTAAAGGACCTGTGAAAGTTTTGGTTTAACTCTATTCCTTATCCAACTTGAGACCGCTACTAATTCACCGAGTCCTGTCTATTCTGTGCACTGAATGAGGCAGGGATCTTACAGAAGAAATGTGACTAAAGAGCACAATGCATGTGCACAAATGGACTGAACTGAGGTTAGATCACTAGCCTTAATTCTGGTATTCCTAACTTAAGTGCTTCACTTTGCACCCTTAACATTCTTTTACCAGACCTTTTGGTTGTAATATACATGTCAAGGATGGCCTGCTTGGGTTCTGGCAAAAGGAGCCAGACAGATAATTCTCTGCAGCAGCCATAAGGTGAAGACTGTCTGCTAGTTAAGGATTAGTACCATGCCTTAAAATTAGTGGGGAAAATTGGTTCTTTCAAGATGTATGTTATACGTTCCAGTTACTAAGTAACCATATCCCACTTAGATGTGGTTAAGCTTTCAGTAAGCAATGTAATGGTATCTTTCTAGTTCTACAAACTCGTTTCTTCTAATGTATATAGCAGCTAAGTAAACTCAGTTTGTTAATCTAATGGGGGAACAGTAGCTGGAAATAGCTGTTTCTTTGCTACATACTACTTTTGTAGAGGAAGAGGGAGAATCTCTCCCATATACATTATGCTCTTATCTAGTCCCAGTTTAGGGAACATATGAACTATTTTCTGCTCTGGACAACAGGCTAGATGTACTTCATTGCAGTTACCTCTTTAGCTTCTGCCAGGGTGTGATAGTGAAACTTCTCATTCTCCAATGACTCCACAAGTGATAAATGTAGACGGTGGACAGTCTCCATGAACTGCTGGGTCAGTATCAAGTGCTGTTTTAACATATCATTCAAAGCAAGCACTGCAGGACTATGTGCTGTCAAGGCTACAAGCAAGAAGGAAGAGAACCAGTGTGTTGTAATGTAAACTGCAAACAGTGAATCCTGAACAACTTAAGTACAAGGACAGTAGAATGGGTATTATGTTCTTGCTTTTATAATACCTTCCATGGCATCCATCGTGATATGACTGGCAATAGGTACTGGATCAATATAGCTGCATCCTACAGCTGGGCCATTCCCTATGTATAGGATAAAACCTTACCATTAGTGTTTGATCAAATATTTCAGAACTAAAATTAGAAGTATGCAGCATTCCCCTTTTCAGAAGTTAATCTCTGTAGAATTTGTGTACCAGCTGTAACCAGGGACTTTTACCAGCCAACATAGCAGCTGAAGCCCTCTAGTCATGGGGTGCTGCTGTCTTACTAGAGGTGAAGAGGTCACTCCATTATTTGCCATATTCAGGGAAGCACCATTTTACAGGACACTTCTACCCCTAGGAAGAGCATAGGGAAGTGCTCAAGCACCTCAGTGCAGAATAGTTGTTTTCAGACAGAAAAAGGTACATCTTCTCACTCCTGAAGAGCCCTACCTACCCTCTACCACTCAGGCAGGGTGTCTCTTTGACCCCAGCTTAACTACTTACATTCGCATCAGAAACATGGCACAAGTGAAGGAGAACGTGTCCTAGCATAGAGCTTTATTACATGCCATCCCGTATACCTGGCACAACAGTTCCTAATGGCCATCCAAAGCAGCTAATTTTGACAGGTAAAACTAGCTCCCCATTGCAAAAACTGGCCCAGAGCCTTTTTTCCAGCCAGAATAAGGATTTAAGGATGAGTTAACTCCTTAAATGCAAATATCTGTACTCTGAGGTAAGGGTTTTCCAAATAGCTCCTTCCACAATGAAAGATATGGAGCAGAAAGCAATAGGTGGTGACACCACTGCTAAACATCTAAACACAGGAAAATGATAAGTTTACTAACACGCTCCCCAAAAAGTCTAGTTTATGCATAAATTTCAGAGCTAGGCAGTGAATGTCAGGAGAATCAGCCGTAGACTCCTATAGTTCAAGGCCTGAATGGCAAAAACGGCTGGTGCTATTTTACTTTTAAAAAAGAAATCATGGGTTAGAAACAGCTACCTGCAGGAGCAGTTAAAAATCAGTTTCTTGATCTTTGTAAATTGGGGCACAGCTTCACTAGGAACTAAATGCAGCGTAAAATGGTTCTACATTGGTAGGGTTGCTTTAGCAACATGTTTATTTCCATACCTCAGTTGTTAATCCTTTTTTAGGACATCATCTAGGTATTATTCCAATCCCACACTGTCTTGCTAAGGCCTGTATAGGTTCCAGTGCCTCAAGAAAGCCAGTCCCATCCCTATGTTGCCCTTTAGCAATAACAGGTGGAAGTTATGAGCTGTGCTAGCTGGTAATGGTAGTATTGTTTGTAGAGAGAGCTGAATGAATATTGTGACAAATTAAAAAGGATCATTTTGATTAAATCACAATGTAATTAAGGATACAGAAACTGAACTAAAAGACCTATAGCTAGGTAAATGCAAACTGAAAAGGTAAATTTTTACCAGACTAAGTATTGGAACAATATACCCGGGGGGGGGGGGGCGGCGGGCGCGGCCCTGTTCGATTCTCCATCTCTGGCAATGTTTAAATCAAGATGGTTTGGGTTTTTTTTTTAAATGATTACTCTAGGAATGATTTTGGGCAAGTTCTATGCTATGTGTTAAACAGATCAGACTATATGATTACAATTGTCCCTTCTGGCTTTGGAATCTATGAAAAGAGGTTAGACAACTATTTAGGATTAGCATGTTAAAATCTAGAAACCCAAAACTTTAAATCAGTGTGAACTTACTCTTTGACCAGTGATAGGTGAATGGAGAATCAGTTGTCTGCACAGCCATCTCTCTCACAGTTATTCTGCTTACCATCTCATGCCATTTTTTATTAGACTGAGGTGATGACAATGAGGGAGAAAGGTCTTTTCTGGAATACAGAGAGCTGTTAGAATGCCCCACTGACATTTCAGACAAGGACCTTCTGTCTGTAGTCTCAGATACTGGTAATGACAGAGATTTTTCAAAATCTTCAGAATATTTTGAATGAACAGTGCTCTCCTCAGGTCCAAGAAACACTGGTCTAATGCTAAGACAGTCTGTAGAAATTTCACTTATATGTTCAGAGATTTCAGCTTCAGTCATGATTTCCTCTTCAATATCATCGTCAGAAGCAGCATTAGTGCTAGTTAGGGCACTTACCACTTTAATGGGGGTTTGCTTATTCACAGGAAACACATTTGGTTCTGAGTCCTTGTTTGATTTTTTAGCCATTTGAATGTCTATCTCCTGTTAAAAAAATTCCATGAGGGGAGTTACAGCAATATAAGTTGAAAAGTGTTTCAGTTATACTTGTACAACATAATACTACAGTGTAGATCACATAAAATATTAGCTGCTGCAAACTTTAACCAGAATTATGTTTTCTTAATAGGAAATGAGTGACATGCCCTTGAAGTGTTACCAAGAAAGTTGTGTAAATAATGTAATCTGCTAAAGGAAATTTAAAACCTAGTAAATATAATCTCAGACAATGTAAATCTAGTCAATTGCTTTCTATATAATGGGTTTACACAGATTATTAAAAGGTAACATGGAAGCTGGACTTCAGAAAAGCAGACTGACTCCCTCAGCAAGCTGATGGGCAGGATCCACTGGGAGGCTAATATGAGGGGGGAAAGGAGTATAGTTTAAAGAAACCTTACTGAGGGTGCAGGAACAAACCATCCTGATGTGCAGAAAAAATAGCAAATCTGGCAGGTGACCAGCTTTGCTTAACAAAAGTCTTCGAGGAGCTTAAAACACAAAAAGGAAGCTTATAAAAAGTGGAAGCATGGTCAGATGATTGGGGAGGAGTATAAAAATACTGCTTGATCATGCAGGAGTGAAATCAGGAAGGTCAAAGCACAGCTGGAGTTGCAGCTAGCAAGGGACGTAAAGGGTAATAAGGGTTTCTACAGTATGTGAGTAACAAGGTCAGGGAATGTGTGGACCCCTTACAGCATGGGGGATGCAGCTAGTGAAACAATGTGGAAAAAGCTGAAGTACTCAATGCTTTTTTTGCTTCTGTCTTCACAGAGGAGGTCAGCTCCCAGACTACTGCACTGGGCAACACAGAATGGGGTGGCGATGAGCAGCCTTTACTGCTGAAAGAACAGGTTCAGGACTATTTAGAAAGGCTGGACATGCACAAGTCCATGGGGCTGGGTGCAAAGTGTCCGAAGGTGCTGAGGTAGTTGGCTGACACGATTGCAGAGCTATTGGCTATGATCTTTGAAAATTCTTGACAAGCAAGAAAGGTCCCAGGTGACTGGAATAAGGCAAATAGCGCCCATCTTCCAAAAAAAAGGGGGGGGGAGGAGGAGGAGCCAAGTAATTACAGACCCATCAGCCTCACCTCAATCCCTGGACAAATCATGAGGCATGGCCTCAAGGAATCCATTTTGAGGCACATGGAAGACAGGAAGGTGATCAGGAACAGCCAGCATGGATTCACCAAGTGTAAGTCTTGTCTAACCAACCTGCTTGTCTTCTATGATAAGATGACTGGCTCTGTGGATGTGGGGAAAACAGTGGACATGATATACCTTGACTTTAGCAAAACTTCTGATATGGTCTCCCACAGTATTTTTATCAGCAAGTTACAGAAGTAGGGGTTGGATGGACTTTAAGATGGATAGAAAGCTGGCAAGATCATCAGACTTAATGGGTAGTAATCAATGACTCAATGTCTAGTTGGCAGCCAGTAACAAGTGGAGTGCCCCAGGGGTCACTGCTGGGGTCAGTTTTGTTCAACACCTTCATTAATGATCAGGAGGATGGAGGTGGATTCCACCCTCAGCAAGTTTGCAAATTTCTCTAAGATGGGGGGAGTAGTAGATACACTGGAGGGCAGGGATAGGATACAGAGCGACTTAGACAAATTAGAGGACTGGGGCAAAAAAAAAAAAAAATCTGATGAGGTTCATCAAGAACAAGTGCAGAGTCCTGTATGTAGAACAGAAGAATCCCATGTACTGCTATAGACGAGGGAATGACTAGCTATGCAGCAGTTCTGCAGAAAAGGACCTGGGGGTTACAGTGGACAAGAGGCTGTATATGAGTCAACAGCGTGCCCTTACTGCCAAGAAGGCTAATGGCATATTGGGCTGCATTAGTAGGTGCATTGCCAGCTGATCGAGGGAAGTGATTATTTTCCTCTATTCGGCACTGGTGAGGCCTCATTTGGAGTAGTGTGTCCAGTTTTGGGTCCCCACTGCAGAAAGATGTGGACATATTGGAAAGAGTCCAGCGGAGGATAATGAAAATGATTTGGGGGCTGCAGCACATGACTTATGAGAGGCTGAGAGAACTTGGCTTGTTTAGTTTGCAGAAGAGAAGACTGAGGGAGGATTTGATAGCAGCCTTTAACTACCTGAAAGGGGGTTCCAGGGAGGATGGAACTAGGCTGTTCTGAGTGGTGGCAGATGACAGAACTGGGAACAATGGTCTAAAGTTGCTGTGTGGGAGGTCTAGGTTGGATATTAGGAAAGCTTTTTCATTAGGTGGTGAAGCACTGAAATGGGTCACCTAGGGAGGTGGTAGAATCTCCATCCTTAGAGATTTTTAAGGACCAGCTTGACAAAGCCCTGGCTGGGATGGTTAAGTTGGGGTTGGTCCTGCTTTGAGCAGGGGGTTGGACTAATGATCTCCTGGGTCCCTTCCAACCCTCATCTTCTATGATAAGCTGCTCCCTTCAGAACACCCATCTTCATTTAACTCATGCATATAAGCTCTTCTAGGTAACATTAAGGATTTACTACTTACCATTTGTTTTAATGCTTCTCCATCACCAGAAACATTTGGATCCAAGTCATCAATGCTCAAAATATTTAATCTGAAGTCTGCAATTGAATGACAAATGGTCACCTGGCATCAGAGCAGGAACGTTACCTTACATATTCCTTTGAAGGAGGAAAGGCCATACATTCAATACTGTTTTCCTGATTTAAATATTCACTTATACAGATCAAAGTTTGTGTTTTTTACTTCAGACTCTCCATGATCTATTAAGATCTTTTCTTATTATACAATTTGCTTGAATAGGAAGATTTTTTTTAAAGAGCAAACCCAAACGCCGATTTAAGTTAAATCGGCTGGACTCCTAATGCATACAAATTCTCTTGTTTAATGTTGGGTAATGACAGTATATGAAAGCTATTTTAAAAGTTTTAAAAGACTGGTCAGAATGGTAGTATGGTCTGTTTAGAACAGGGAACTAAATCTCAGAATTCCTAGGTTCTATTCCTAGCTCTACTTTGTAACTGTTGTGAGAGTTTGGACAAGTCACTTAACCTCATTGTGTCTCATTTTTCTCCAATTAACATGGAGATAATACCCTCATGCTGTATGGGGCGATGAATTTGTACAACATAACTTATGCTTGTGAAGTGCCTGCATATCCTCAAATGAAAGGCAATATACATTCTGCGGTATTACCATCAGTAATAGATCACAAAGTTCAAAGTCAGTCACTGATAAGACTCCAGTCCATCGTGATAGTGTAGCTTGAACCAAAAATTGAACTATAATTCTGCTTTCTTAAATGCAATTGTTAGCAATTATTTGAGCTGAACCAGAGCTAAGTATGAAGCTGCAAATGTAGATATGGATAAACGGTGTTCAGTGCTTGTCTAGACTTGCATTTTCACCAATCACTACCAACTGTGCTCAATAACAGTTTAGTTATGTAGCGCAGACAAGGCATAAGCTAGATTCCATTGGCTTCCACAGACCTTGTCTGAGAGCTATGATTTATTTCAACATTGTTTATAAGCCAGCCTTCCTCACTTTTTCATATTATTAAATTAGAGCATCACCCACTTTATTACTTCTGTAGGCAGAGCTGTTGAATCCACCAGGGGCTTCTCGCATTCCTCCATTTCCCCACAAGTTTCCTGTGCCTCTATCATCCCCCTCTGTTTCAAGGACACTCTGCAATCCTCCCTCATACCATGGACTGTTAGTCCCTTATACCCATGCCTCCCATTCCCCTCAGCTACATGCCAGAGGCTCTGTGTGCCCCACACATCCCCCTCCTTATACCACTGTCCCCCATTTTCCCCCACCACGATCTCTGTGTGCATCCTTATTCCTTCCAATGCCAAGGGATGCTGTTACAGACAAAGAAATGCCATCAGGTTGAGTGTAGGACCTCACTTCCTTCAACCAATCAAAAATGGGGGGAAGGTTTATATTACATTAGAAAAACATTACTCAGAGCAAATCTCAGTCCCTTTGACAGGATCTAGAGTTCTGTATGATGTTTGTTGAATATGATAAACTCTAGTTTAGTTTGTGTCCAGGGTTCACATTGTCTATTCAGAACATAAGTAGAAATGTAAAATAAACTTAGAAAAACTTACGATTGGAGCTTTCACTGGTTGCATCTTCTGTATCTGCTGCTTTTGAAAACAACTCATCCAAAGACTTTATTTCACTCCTTTCAGACAATGACACCTGACTTTGTCTGATGTGGCTCATTCTAGATGAAGTGATCTCTGCAATGCTGTCTTTTATTGAAGTTGGTGATTGAGACAACATACTAGTTAGTCTTGGTAAATTTCTACTAGGTAGAGGAGTTTGTGGAAAAGATGTTCTCGGTACAGTCTTCATCTTGGACTTCATGAATGACTTGGAAAAGAGATCTATGTCATTACTTCACCTACTTTCAACTTGTAATCACTAAAATTTAAAATACACTATATTTGTAATAATGAATAACAACATTCAGCATACTACATAAAATAAGCATGGCAACTCATAAAAATAGATTACAAATACATTTTAACAACTTAATTTCCCATGTTAACTCTCTAACATGATCTGCCATTTTAAAGTATAAATTTCATAAAATGTAAACAATGTCTAACCCAGTAAAGTACATTTGTTACCTTTCCACCAGGTTTAGAATAATTGGTGACATCCTTCTGGTTCTCATTTTCACTGGAAAACTCCAAAGAGCTCCCTAGTAATTGTCTCATTTCCTCTTCATCACTATCTAAACCAAGTTGTTTTCTAGCTGGCACTTTCTTTTTTGTTGTCTGGCTGCTATCTTTTCCATTGAAATGGACTTTACTCGATATCACATTTTCACTGACCGTGTCATTTTTCTTCAGATACCTGCTACCTCTTGCACTCTGCTTAAGGTTGGACCTTGCTGAGAAGTACTTTTCATCTGAAATCTTCAGGTCCATCTCAGTATCCGACAAATCCATCTGCACCTTTCGGGTCATAATCTTGCTTTCTATCTGTGCTAGCTTTCTCAGAACAGCACGTGACCTCACTTTTGAGGCTGTATCGAGAGTTCTTTTTGCAACGTGCTTGTTCCCTTCCTGCATGGCACCAGTATCCATCTGGTTCAGCTGGTTTCTTTGTGCATGCTGTTTTTTCTTTAGGAATTTGCTAGGGTTAAACTGAGTTTCCATGAGGGTCTCCCTTCTATGCTCTTTGCTTTTTTCAGTTTCTCCCTTTTCTGTATTGCCAATAGAAAGGTCACTGTAAGAATCAGTAGGGGCACTACTATATTTAGACATGGTGAAGTTTTTATGGGAAGAAATCATGTGTCCCTGTGGAAGAAGAGGAGATTTACAAAGGAAAGATGATCTTGTTGATAAGACACTAGACTGGGTCATGGGAGATCTACCGCTGATTCCTGCATGCCCTTAGACAAGTCATTTAATCTTTCTCAGCTCCCATTCTCCACTGGTAAAATGAGGATAATCTTTTCTTCCCTCTACCCTTTGTCTTCTCTACTTCAACTGGAACCTTTTTAAGGTAGGGACTGTCTCTTAGTATGTGCATCTACACTGCCCACGTAATGCACGTAGGCACTTCCCTAGTGCAAATAATAATAGGCCCTAGTAACGCTGAGCTCTCGATGACAGAGTGCCACACATGTCAGCGACACAGCGCTCCCTCCCCTGCCCCCGGCAAGTTTTCAGGTGTGGGACTTAAAGCCACACCGCCGAGGAGACTGCAGCTTAAACACAGCGCCTTGGACCACTGGGCAATCATGCAACGTCAAGCCGAGGCCCTGGTGAAGCCCGGGCCTGGAGCCCGCCTCTCACCTGCTGTCCACCTGCCTACTCTGACGCCAGGCAGCGCGCTGGTTCCCTCCCTCCGCATAGCGCCCAGGCGCATGCCGAGACATCACCCCGGCCCCTCCTTAGGCACTTAACGAAGCCGGCCAGACGGCTCCCCCGAGCGGAGTTCCCGCCCTGCAGAGGTCGGAGGAGGAGGGGTTCGGAGCCGCTCACTTCAGCGGCCGGCCGAGGGACGCAAGGCGGCGGGGGTCTTCTATCTCCTCGAGCCTTACTTCCGCATCCGAGTGACCCCGACCCACCAGCATCGCGGCCCCTGATTGGCTCTGAGCTGCCAGCCCACCTACTGGCGCCTCTACCTTAGCAACGGCCTTTTCTCGGCTCTCTCCAGAGGCAGAAGGGCGTGGACTAGCGCAGCCTACAAGGCCCGCCCACATTACGTCGTGCCCGCCCAAGAGTGCGCGGCGCCTTCGTGGCTCTAAACCAATCAGAGCCCTCTCCACCCTGAGGCGCGAGACTACGAACCAAACAGCTCCTGAGTTTGCGCGAGGATTAGGACCAATTAGCGGCCTCATTGGCGTGAAGCGCGAGGGCAAGAACCGGATCGGACCAGCCACTAACGGTGACTCCGCCACGGTAAAGCGCGAGGCGGCGTTGGCGATTGGGTCGTCGTCATCATCGGCATCGTGGTGCGGTTGTTCCCTTCGCGGGCAGGGCTGCGCGCGTGACAACGGCTGGGAAACCGGAGCCCACGCGAGATGGGCTCAGGCATGAGGCCCCTGGCCATCGCCCTGCTCGTCTGGGCTGTGCTCAGCGCGTCCTGGTCCCGGTCCCGAGCCCGCGTGTATTTCCGGGAGCAGTTTGTGGATGGAGGTGAGGAGGGGATGAGCGAGGGAGTCCTACTGTGGAGATGGGCCAGGGCAGTGGTTCCAGTCTTTGCAGGTTACTGCACCCCTTCAGGAGTGTGATTTATCGCGTGCACCCCACGTTGCATCTCACTTAAACACTGCTTGCTAATGCAAGAAGCCGTACAAAGTACAGAATTGTCAGCACCCCGTTACTGGAAAATGGCTTCCGGTCTCATTTTTATCATCTAACTTTAAAATAAAACAAGTGGAATATGAACAGTATACTTACATTTCAGTGTATAGTACATAGAGCAGCATGAACAAGTCATTGTGTGAATGTTTAGTTTGTACTGTCTTCACTGGTGCTTTTTATGTAGTCTGTTGTAAAACTAGGCAAATATCTAGGTGGGTGAAACACCTCTACGTATCCCCGGGGGTGCATGTACCCTAGGCTGAAAATCATTGGATTTGGGGAAGGAGAGGGGAGTGGGTGCAAACAGCTGGGTTGATGTGGAAGATAAGCCTGTGTGAGGTAGGGTCTGTGGGAAAGTGTCCGTTGATCTCTCCCCCCAGTCCTGCAGCACTGTGGTATGAAAGTTCTGTGGGGAAAGTGAGTCTCCAAAAGAGATTAAGGGGGATGTCTAAACCAGTGTTTCTCAACCTTTTAAGTAGCAGGTACCCCCCCTAACTTCTGAAAATTTTAATAAGTACCCTAACACTTAATCTTCCACTCTGAGAAATAATCTTTTTCACTTTTACCGCTGGATGACCGTATTTCTTGTAAAGCAGGAAAGTTCTGAGTTCTGCAGTGCTGTGTGGCTGTGGCAGATCACAAAACCCCCTGCTATTTCTCCCCTCCTTCCTTTTCCCTTTCCTCCATATAGGAGCAAAGGTCAACGCCAGCCAATCACTATGGCGTGATGGCAGGGTCACATGGTGTTCTCACACAGGCAGGAACTTGTGAGGTATGAGCAGGCACTAGCGGCCCACCAGAATGGTTAGCATGCGCCCCGTGGCCTTCCGTAGAGGGGTATGGGCTTGGGGCAAATCACACTGTGTGGGCCCCTCTTAAGATTTTTATACTGATAAAATCTGGGGCTGTCATAGTTGTAAATCTATGGGTAGAGCCCGTCTCCAGGACTGAGCAAGCTGCTGGGCACTCCACCTGGCTTTCTGGGCACCGGGCTTTGAGCCAGCAAGGGGAGATGCCACCTGGGCAAGTGGCAGTGACTGCCACCTGGCTGCCAGCCCATGAGGTGGGCAACTGCCATCCAATACAAGCTGGGGCAGAGGAGGCTTCCATGCAGGCTGGGACCCAGGATGTTGGCAGGCGTCAGGCAGCTGCTGCCCATCTTCAAGCAGGGTGTGGGAGGCTGTTTCTTACTTCAGAGCCAGGGCACAAGTGGCATTCACCTAGCTGTGAGCCCAGCTCGCAAGGCGCAGGAGGCTGCTGCCGGGCTCCCAACTGGGAGCTGGGACCAGGCAGGATTCGGGCAGCTGCTGCCTGGCTTCCCAAAAAGCCAGCAGCTGCTGCCCAGCTTCCCAGGATTGGAGTGGCTGCCGTCTACCTCCCAGCTAGGAGGTGGAAGTGGGCAGGAAGCCAGTGGCTGCTGCCCGCTTCCCCCAGAAGCCGGTGGCTGCCACTTGCCTCCCTTCACTGGGTTTTTTGCTGCTTACCCCCGCCTGTCTCTCGCGTACCCCCGGGGTACACGTACCACAGGTTGAGAAACTATGGTCTAGAGTCATGAGAGTTGGTGGTGCCATTCCTGCTGGTAAGAAGAGAAACCCAGGTGGGGGAGATGGTTTTAGAAAGGAGTAGAGGCTGTGGGAAGAGTCTGGGAGAGGTCGTGGATAGAGAACTCAGCCTAGTCCTTCTCAGCACACAGGATCTGAATGGGTCATTGCACAGGCTGCAGATTTGTATCCCACAGCACCCTGTTAAATTGCTTCTTGTCTTCTGCTGTGTACAATTCAGGTCTGCTTTACTGGGTGACCAGATCTGTTATCCCTGGCCTTTTGAGAAGTTGCAGAAGACACTTTGATAGTGGGGGCCCATCAAGATTTGCCCCCACTTTTTTTTTTGCTTTCAAAATTCATTCAGTAAGTAGTTTTGCCGTATCTCCTCTGAAAAAATGCTTAAAGTGAATGCAAACAGTCCATTGCTCTTCATTAATCCTATAATAATGAAAGGTGATGAGTAAGGGAACAGATTTCATTTCCAAACTTCTGAGGAATTCTTGTATATAACAGTAAGTTTCAAAAAGATTTTTTAAATTTGAAAAATACCTTGCCTGTGTCATTTTTAATTTATTTAGTGGCCTAAATGTTTTTATTGGCATCAGAATACTAATATTTAACATTATTTAACAGCTAAATGGCAAGGCAGATGGCTGAATTCTCAGTATAAAGCTGATTATGGGAAATTTACACTAACAGCTGGAAAGTTTTATGGAGACGCAATCAAAGATAAAGGTTTGTGCATTTAATTTAAAATGTGTTATTAGGACTGCATACATTGTTAATAATTGCCATGCTCTTGAAATCTTGTCCTCTCTTGGCTTCCATGACTCTTATCTTTTCCTGGTTCTCTTCCTATATCTCTAATCTTTCTTCATTGTGTCCTTCAGATGATCTGTCTCATTCACCCTCCAACTTTATTCACAGGTTCCATAGGACTCTGCCCTTGGTCCCCTTCACTTCTTCCTCTACACCTTATCTTTGAGTAATCTTATCTGCAAACGTAAATTCAACTACATCTCTATGCTGGTGACTCACATCTTCCTTTGTACTCCAGCTCTATCTCCTTCTGCCCAAACTAAAATTTCAATCTGTTTCTCTGACATCTTGTCAATGTCTGGATGTCAATTCAAATTCAACATCGCTAAAACAGAGCTCCTAATCTTTCACCCAAGCCTGCCCTTCTACCTCCTTTCTTGATCACTGTGGATGGTAACAGCACCCCTGCCTGTCGCTTGCTTAGGCTCCTAACCTGGATGCCAACTTCTGTATGGATCACTCTGTAGGTGCTCACATCCAATCTAAATCTTACTGATTTTTTTTCTGCATAATATAGCTAAAATACATCCACAGAGCTAAAATTCTTGTCTAAGCTCTCATCTTGCGTCTTGATCACTGCAGCTTCCTTAACAAATGCAGTCTTGCCCTGCTCTCATCCCTTCAGAAAGCTGCAATAAAGGTAATATTACTACCCTATTGTTTTGATTGTCACCCCCTGGTAACATACATAAATAAATAAATAAATAATATAAACTCGTGCATTCTCAGCACATTTAGAGAGTTCATAAATAAAACTGAGAGGTTTCTCGTAAGACAGTATAAGGATTATGTGAAATCCATAAAATGCTTACATACTAGTATGACAGAAACTACTAGGATTGGTACCATAGAAGGAAAACATAAGAATGTCCCCACTGAGTCAGAACAATGGTCCATCTAGCCCAATAATCTGTCTTCTGACAGTGGCTGGTGCCAGATGCTTTAGAGGGAATGAACAGGACAATTTATGAATGATTCATCCCCTGTCATCCAGTTTCATCTTCTGGCAATCAAAGGTTTAGGGTCACCCAAAATATGGGGATGTGTCCATGACCATCTTGGCTAATAGACATTAATGGATCTATTCTCCATGAATTTATCTAATTCTTTTTTGAACCCAAATTATAGTTTTTGGCCTTCACAACATCCCCTGCCAATGACTTCCACAGGTTGACTGTGCATTGTGTGAAGAAGTACTGATGCCTATTTCATTGAATGACCCCTGGTTCTTGTATTATGGGAAGCGGTAATTAACACTTCCTCATTCGCTTTCTCTACTCCAGTCATGATTTTATAGACCTCTATCATATCCCCCTTTGTTGTCTCTTTTCTAAGATGCACAGTCCCAGTCTTTCTGATCTCTCCTTAAATGGAAGCTATTCCATACCCAAAGCACTTTTTGTTTCTCTTCTTTCTCCTTTTTCCAATTCTAATGCATCTTTTTTGAGAAGGAGTGACCAGAACTGCACACAGTATTCACAGTGTGGGCATACCATGTATTTATATAATGCGATTATATAATGTCTTATTATTTATACCTTTTCTGATAGTTCCTAACTTTGTTAACTTTATTAACCACTGTTGCATGCTGAGCTGATGTTTTCAGCAAACTATCCACAATGACTTCATGATCTCTTTTTTTTTTTTTAATGGTAACAGCTAATTTAGAGCCCATAATTTTGTATGTATAATTAGGATTATTTTTTCCCATGTGCATTACTTTGCATTCATCAACATGGAATTTCATCTGCCATTTTGTTATCCAGTCACCCAGTTTTGTGAGATCCCTTTGTAACTCTTCACAGTCTCCTCTTTGGACCTAACTCTTTTGAGTAATTTTGTATCATCTGCAAATTTTGCCACCTCACTGTTTGCCCCTTTTTCCAGATCATTTATGAATACCCTGAACAGCGTTAGTCCCAGAGATCCTTTGGGAATCCTGAGATTTACCGCTTTCCACTGTGAAACTGACTGTTTTTCCTACTCTTCATTTTCTGTCTTTTAACCAGTTAGTGAGAGGACCTTCCCTCTTATCCCATGACTGCTTACTTTGCTTCAGAGCCTTTGGTGAAGGATCTTGTCAAAGGTTTTATGAATGTCTTGCTGTCTGTTTTTACACAAATTATTAATTCATGTGTATTAAGTGCTAACTGATTTTTGTGATTTCATTTAAAATTCTGTCTTGTTAAGTCATTATTTTGCATGTGATGTTTTGCCAATATTTAAAATTGGCTGATTTTAGTACTTCTAGCATTTGTTTGGTGAGGAAAATCATAACGCTAAATTCTACTCTTGATTACACTGATGTAAAGCCAAAGTATGTTTATTGCCACAGAGTTACTCCCAATTCATAACAATGTAAATGACAGGAGAATTTGTTTCCTACTTTCAGCTTAAATAAAAAAGGCTGAATCCATGAGTTTACACAGTAAATTTTGCACCCATCCAGTTGATAGATTTTGAATCAAGATTATTTCCCTTTACATAGATGTCCTGCATTCTTATTGTAATGTAATTAACATTTATGATTTTATAATAGCAGATGAAAACAAAACATGCATTTTGTATACCTCTGATGTATTGTGTTATCATATCCAAATACTAATGTCTTTATAGGTCTGCAAACTAGCGAAAATTCTAAATTTTATGCCATTTCATCACGATTTAAACCATTTAGCAATAAAGGAAGATCTCTGGTCATTCAGTACACAGTAAAACATGAGCAGAAGATAGATTGTGGTGGTGGATATGTTAAGATCTTTTCCTCAAACTTGGATCAGAAAAATATGAGTGGAAATTCACAATATTACATTATGTTTGGTGAGTTTAGTTACATGTACATTGCTAAAATATTGTCACAATAGCTAAACAGTTCTTCAAAGACAGATCTAGAACTGGTAGAGCAAAAGATTTAATACAAAACTTCCCTAATCAAATAAAAATGCTGTGGCTGATCAGCAATTCAGCACCTCTGTGGTTCAGATATTTTTATGCATGAATTATAAAAATACAATTTACACTTAAAAATTATTTAACATTCTTAACTGATCAAATGACACAAATGAAAGTGTTCAGAGGTTTTTTTAGAATTAAGCCAAGTGCTGTGTAAGATTACTTAAATCATATGGCTTTTGATAATCCCGATGATGGTCCAGAATTTGCCCTCATATTCACATGCAACACCCATTAAGTCACTGGGAATTGCACTTGTGTATCTCAAAGTAAATTTTGGTCCAAAAACTCTCTTTATCAATTGAATAGCTAGTCTAGCACACAGATAGTTCTATAAATATGTCATATGATTTGGGCTAAGGGTAGATGTGGTTGGTAGTGGATTTCTATGTGATGTTCGCCTGCATTGGGACTGCAGGAGAATCAAGCCCTAAAACAGTGTTTGGTTAGTAAAATCAGAATGTAATTTTGAGATAAGTCTAAAGATTGGAAGAGAAGCAATGTAGCAGAAATGAGAATCCATCCAGTGGCATGTGGAATTGAGGGATGTTGATTGGCAGTTTAAAAAAAAAAAACACCCATGAAATAAGCAAACTTATGTATAAAGAACAGACAGTATGAAATTTTTTGTAGGACCAGATATTTGTGGATCTGAAACAAAGAAAGTCCATGTTATTTTAAATTACAAGAGCAAACCTCATCCAATCAAGAAACGAATCAGATGCAAGGTAAATGCTAGAATATAAAACTTTTAAAGATTGTTGAAATTAGTTATGTTATAATTTAACTAACAGCTGCATTTAGCCATTTTAAAGAGACACTCCCACTAAATAATAATTTAAAAACCTATCATATTAAAGACATTAGAGTCACTAGTTGTAACTCCGTAAGTTGAGTTCCATTTTGCATTTAAAGCATGGATTCAGCCTCCTTCTTTCGTTTGAAAAATACATCTTATCGTCCAAATTTACATCACTTATATGAAAAAAATCTAAAGTCTTTAAAAATTAGCTTAATCTAATTTGGGACTACAAACATTAAAATGTTTTACTCCTAATTGCATGGTTATCACATGGCATCGCTACAGGGCAGTCTTTACATTGCTTTGGTACCTTGTATTGTGCATTTCTTAGCTTAGCATGTTTGGATTTCTAAGTGTAACCTTAACTGTGGATTTGTAATGTTTTCTTTTGGAATAGTTACAACATCCCTGTAATATTTTTCACCCATAAGTTACTGATATTTACTTTCAATCTTATCCCAGACAAAAACTAAGATGAGTTATAAATAAGAAAAGTATTTAGGGAATGTGTGTGATTTTTGTTTTATATACCTTTACTTTCCATTCCTATCAACCTTATTCTCTCTGTATTATGACACTTCCTATGGCCAAGCATGGATAGACGGTGCTTACTCTGGACTCTATCAATGCTGCTCTGACTGCCAAACAGAAGAGTAAGCCAGGAATAGTTCAAAGCTTTTCCTCCTGCCCTCTCATGCCATTTAGTTTAAAAAGTCGAGACAGATTTTCACAAAAGGGAAAAAGTTCAGATGTTTCACATTTAAAATGTAGAATCTGTTACCTTTTTCTTTTGCTGCTTTTTCAAATGATCAGATATATTTCTTGACATAGATGAACTAGACTTTTTTTATCTTGCATACTTCTGCAAAGGAAGATTTAAGATGCCATACACAAAGGATTATGTCTTCACTGCAGGTCTAAGCAGGAGAAATTGGCTATAAAGGGAGAAAGCTCTTATTCAAAAACAGGCGGGGAAGCATACAAAATTATTGGGGAAGTACATTGCTTTTTGTTTAAATATTTTTCATGTTTAGCCAATATAAAAGTCCTTGGGAGTTGGTTTTCTTGTTTGAGCCTGTTTATAATGGATTTTCTGCAATAATGTGATTCTGATGCAAAACTGTTCCTAAAAACTACGTTTTAGTGGTACTTCTGAGTGGCAGCAGAAAACATTTAACTTCCTTTCTTTACAATTTATAGGTTGATGGATTCACTCATTTATATACACTGATTTTAAGACCAGATCAGACATATGAAGTGAAAATTGATAATGAAATAGTTGAATCGGGCAACTTAGAAGATGATTGGGATTTCTTGCCACCAAGAAAAATAAATGATCCTACAGCAAAGAAACCCAAGGATTGGGATGATGTAGCCCAAATTGATGATCCAAATGATGTCAAGCCTGAGGTGGTTTCTTTTTCCTGAATATTTCTTTGTCTCATATTTTTGAGGAAGTACATACCTGTCAGAAACATCAGATTATTTCATTATAATTGAACCCAAATTTGTTACTACTGTTCATATCATCAGGTAGAGCTACTGTGCAGTACTGCAAGTACATAATGAAATTGAACCTGCAGAAACTTCTGTGGCCCAGGGTGTTCTCTGCGCATAGCAGCGGCATGTAATGAAAATATGATTATTTGACTCAAGTGCTTTGCAGGAGCCCTATTTTGGGAAATACCCAGCTCCACTGCTGCATGTTTCAGTGACAAAGTTGGCCTGTTATCAAGGCCAAAAGAAAATACCCCATCCATTTCTCAGATATATATACGATGTTAGTAACTGAAATTTTCTTTACCGTTTAACAATTACATGTCAAGATGATGAGGGTTGCTTATATGAGGAAAGGATCAGATTTACTTTAATGTGTTTTGGATTAGACCTGCAGTGACCTACCATGTTAATTAGAGCCCAAAACAATTAACCTTCTATTAGCCTGCTTATATGAGCAATCTTCAAAGTTTTAGACTCCGTAAATATGTTAGGATTTAATGAAAAGCCCCTTCCAGTAAGCCCAATTTCTGACAATCCAGGAAACAAATGATCAAGATGAGATTGAATCCAGCTCTCTGATTTGGAATTGCATAACATTACATGAGACCACCCCAAGCTTTAACTGTAAATCAAAGTTCTAAATGTAAATTTTAATATACATTTTCTAGTTTTCCCTTTTTGTCCAGAATGCACAAAGAACTCTTTGATATCTAGTAAATTGGTCAATATATGTTGGTTTCCTTTTCCTGAAAAGGAGATGTTTATTCTATTAAGATTCTATGATAAAAAATCTTTCACAGCTGAACTGTTTGGGGAAACAATGTGGTTATCTTGCCCCATAATTGAAATATAAAACCCAAATAATTTTACTTCCTTTATCTTCCTGCATAATTTTAAAGGATTGGGATGAACCTGAATACATTCTGGATACTAGTGCTGAGAAACCTGAAGACTGGGATAATGCAACAAAGGGAGACTGGCAACCTCCTATGATCAAGAATCCATTATACAGAGTATAAATCATTCTATTTATGCATTACTTGTTCAAGTTGGTTGTTCTTTTGGTGACAGTATTCAGAACTTGTGGTTTGCTACAGGGTGAATGGAAACCAAGGAAGATTGATAACCCAAATTATAAAGGAGTTTGGCCCTGGCCACAGATTGAAAACCCGAACTACTCACCAGACTTCAATATCTGTAGCTATGAGAACATCAGCATCATTGGACTAGACCTTTGGCAGGTTATTTGTTTTTTATTATTATAGATAATTGGAAATTAAAGGGCTTCCTCTCCTTAACTATGCAACGTGTTCAGCCTTTGCATATACACATCATCTATTGTGTTGGGGGTTAGATAAATGCCCATGTTTTTAACGTGCCCTCATATCAATATGTATCTTCAGACAAATTTTACATATAGGTCAGATGTTGTATTTCAGGTGATATTTTTCCAACTTTTGTTGGAATCATAATTATCTCCAGATGTACTAACAAATGAGGAACCTAAAGTGTTCTTCTCACTTCTTTAACAGCATTTATAAATTTATAAATTATAGGTATGTGTTTACACATTCACAAAGCAAAAGTTTTATTAAGTTTTGTAATTTTGAGGGATTTAAAACTTGGTATTGGCTTGGAAGCAGACTTTGTCACAAATGTCTTTTAAAACTGTATTTTTTTTATAGATAGTGGTAAAAGAAATCAGAATTTTTGTTAAAAATAGTTCAGTCTTTTATTCAAGAGCTCCATTCTTCTAAATATAATTTCCATTGGGATTCCAACTGATTGGATTGACTAAGGCAAGGGTCTCCGTGAAGTACCTGCTCTGTTTCTCTGGGTGTTTTTATCACTTCGTGACATTGATTAAAAACATTTTTGTCTGTTAACTTTAAATATTCTGTTTCTCAGTTGTTTATTCACTTAGTTTTAATTTTGTATAATAACTTATATGTCTTATCTTAAAGTGCTTAACAGAAAGACAAAGTGAAATCATTTTAATATAATTGGGTTTATTTCCATGGATATACTATACATTTAATCATATCAGCAAAGTCACCATTGTAAATGAGAACTTTTTCTAAGATTATATCTGATTAAAAAAAGATTTTGATTGGATATAGTACCTTTTTATAAAGACATCAAGGCAGAAACGAAGTATAGAATTTACTGTGGTTTTTTTGTTTACTACATTCATTATAAACAATGCAATAATGTAAATGTAGTGCAGGGAGAAGAGAAGGATAAACAAACAGAGAGCAGTGTGAGGTATATAAATTACTGTTCTGGTATTGAGCAACCCCGGTTCCCACTGAAAACAGTGGAAGTTGTAGGAGCTGTGTGTGCAACGTACATTTGAAAATTTGAACATCTGTATAAAAAACTGAGATGCAAAGACTAGGGGCGGGGACACAAGAAAGGAGGACCTCTTCTAAGCAGACTGTACAATCAATCCACTTTAACAACTGTACTTGAGCATTGCTTAAGATACTGTGGACAAGTCAAGTAATAGAATTGCTGTCTAAAACCACAAATTTTGTTTAAACAAGTGAAGTGAAGACAAGGCCTTGGATTCTGTGGCATAGTTCTGCAACAAGGGTGAATTCCTCAGCAAATTCTATAGCCACTCTGTAGAATATATGGGGCCTGGCATACATGAAAAAATTCAGTAATAGCATCCTGATTAATTAGCAGCTAATTAAAAGGAATGCAATTAAAACTATTAACAGGAAACATAAATAAAATAAAATGTGATTTTGTTTTCCATTGCAGGTGAGAGCTGGAACAATTTTTGATAATTTCTTGATCACAGATGATGAAGAATATGCAGAAGACTTTGGAGATGAAACCTGGGGTGAAACAAAGGTAATGGATTAGATCCTCACCCCCTAGTCTGGCCTCTTTTTTACCAGGTAAAATGGCTGAAATAGTGAAAAGGGGTCCTAAAATCTCTATCCAGTCAAGGACCTGCTGCAGACATTGTGGAAGACACCATAAGGGTGCCTTCCATGGACCCCCTCACAGGTCTTGGTGAAGTGGGTATGCTGGGAAAGGGCCATATAGTGCTGCAGAGATTCAAGACAGCACTGTGAAAATAAAGTAGCTAAAGTAGGTTTCTAGTCTCTCCAGTCCTTGGAGGTGTCAAGAGAGCACATAGGCTGCTTAAAGCCCTAAGGAACTTATTTTGATTTTTTTTTTTCTAGACTAGTGCCAGACATGTAATCTATGATTCAATAACTATAATAATAATAATAGAGATTCTTTATGTATACTCCTACAATCTCAGTGACTCTTACAGGATTGCACTGATGTCAGAATTTAGCCCTAAATTACTAATAATTTAAGGTTTGTTCTTTGTGGAATAAATGTCCAGATTTTACCTCCTCACTTGGCCAGTGCAGCCTTATGACAGTCTCACTATGGATGCAAATTGGTTGCTCTGCATAATGCTGAACACTACAGCCACTCCTCCTGTCCTTGACAAATTTATTCCTACTCTCAGCATGCCCCATATGGTGGGGGCAGCATGGGTTACATATGCCAGCTCTATGCAACTCCTGCCCTGGGGACAGCTTTTCCTCTGGCTACTGAAGCCCGTGTTGCTGCTGGAGGGCTATATATAGGCTAGGGCCAGAATCTGGCCCCCTGTATTCTTGTACCAAATGTTCCACTTTAAGAAAACAACCAATAGTTCAATCATTTTCTGTTAAAATATGATCTATGTGCATAGTTTGGAAAGACTGTTCTGTAAGGAAGTTTAGATGCCAATTAAAAATAAAGACCCTTGCAATTCCTCTATTGGCAATCTCCCTCCTACTGACTTCAGTGTAAGTACTCTAAGGGCTGGCAGAATTGGACCCAAAATGACATTTACTCTGAACACACACTTTCATTATTTCTTTAGGCCCCTGAAGAGCAAATGAACAGAAAACAAACTGAAGAAGAAAAGAAAATGGAAAGAGCAAAAGAAGAAAAGCGTTTTAGGGAAAGATTTAACAGGAAGATAGAAAAGCAAAAAGAATATAGAAAGGATAAATCAAAGAGGATAACTGTGAAGAAAGAGGAGCTTTAATTCTTATTTAAGACCACAAAAATAGCTAAAGTTTGGCTTTTCTTTTATCTGTTGTACAGAGGATCAGATGTTTTCTTAATAACTAATTGAAAATACTATTTAGAAACTTGTTCTAATAAGTTTGCTAGAGCTATTCATTTTGGCAGATTTAAATATATATATTTTAGCATAAGAAGATATTAAGAAAACATGTTTCCTGTAAATAGAACATTTGAATTGAAAGAGTTCAATAAAAAAAATTACCAATATATATTAAATTATACATTTTGTATTTGAATTAGGATTTGGTAAATTTCCCCTAAAAGAAGTCTCATTATATTTCTCTTGATGCTGTTGGCATACAGTATGTTCCTCTGCAGTGTGAAGTCTTGTAATCAACCTCTTTGGAGCTAAACTATTTTATACTTTCAACATTAATATTAATGTAAAATACATGAAAATTGTGTTGTGAAGTTCTGCCTTCATCACAAAATGTGTATCAAGTGGTGTTATAGCCATGTCAGTCCCAGGATACGGGAGAGTCAAGGTTGGTAAGGTAATATATTTTATTGGACCCACTTCTGTTGATGAGTGAGAAACCTTTCGAGCAACACAAGTTGTTCCGATAAAATATATTGCCTCACCCACCTTGCGTCTTTATCACAGAAGCTTTTTCAAAAATTACTTTTTTCAAAGATGCAGCATTCCTGATCTTTGAAGCATGTTGCCATGTAATGTATTTCATAAACTATTAAAGATGAAACAAAGGTTGAAGAACTTCCATAGTAATTATGCTTCTGTCACAGTTACCCATGCCTTCTGGGAGTGGAATTTCACAATTCTCCTACTCCTAAACCAGGCTTTGGGCTATAGTACCCTGTGTATGCACCATTCTTTGCCTGCAGGACCGAGTTCAGCCTGCAGCTCTTTCCTTTGGGAGTTTGTGACCAGTGATATACAGTGATGAAACACCTTTCTTAAAACAAAAGATTTTTTTGTAGAAGGAACAAAGCTTTTAAAGAAAAGGATTTTAAAATAGTCTACGTGCAAGTCTATCTAACTTAAAGACTTACCATTGTCTGATGATAACCTAGGCAGTCTAACTTCAAAGGGGTTCCTTTGTCTCAGTCTGCCTCCCCTGGACAACCTTCTTCTGAAGTGTCCCTTTTAAACCCTGTTATATGTCTTTCATTCTTCTGCATTCCTAGGCTTTGACCCTTCTGGTCAAAACCAGTAATGTTGGGCTCCGCTGGTGATTGAGCCACAGTCCTTGAAGCCAGTGGTTTTGACATTGTCCCTTAACAGCCCTCAAATGTTGGTTAAGGAGAGGCTAAGGAAAAGAAATGTTGCCTTGTGTACAGCACAGGATTCTCTTCTGGGATCTGCTACTAGGCTGTGGGGTAACCTTAGACAAGCCATGTTATTGCTCTGTGCCTCAGTTTTCCCCATTTGGAAAATGGGGATAATGTATTGACCTTTATAAAGTGCTTTAAAATCTAATGCTGAAAAGTCCTATATAAGAGCTAAGTATTATTATCTTGAGCCATTCTTTTCCTCCCTGCTGGTTTCTCTTGACAAAGTCCTGTCAAGTTAAATCTATATAGCTCTAATGGGAAAAAAAACCCAGTAACAAGGCCAACATACCAGGATGTGCCTTTTGCTATTCCTATGGGGAAAATTGCTAGTTTTAGACAAGTTATAAATCTTTGCAAAATCTCAATTTACGCCTATTCAGCAGAGACTTGTTAAGCGTTTGCAGCTAAATTATCCAAACATTCCACCTGTATTGAGCATGCCCCAGTCCAGGGCTGAGCAGGACTTTAGCTGTACAGCCCTGCAAATCTGCGGATATCCATGGACCATTTTTTGCAGATGATGGATCAGATGCTGACATCCAAGCCAGGGAAGCAGCTGTCTGCAGCTCATAACTAAGGAATCATCGATGTCAGATTCCTTGACTTTCTGGGACCTCCGTGACTTATGGGGCAGGGTAGGAGCAGCTGACAGCCCTGGATCTTCTGCTGAACAGCTGATTGGCAGCTAGCCCTAAGGGCTGCAGAACAGCTTATTAACAGCAGCCCCTGAACACCTGACTGGTGGCCAGTCACAGAGCAGTGGCCCCCAAACAGCTAATTGGCAGCCTGCCCCCAGGCAGCTGATTGGTGACCCTGGCTGCAGATGCAGTGCAGATACACATAAAAGATGAAGTGCATCTCACAGGTTGGATACAAGTTAATTTTGGTAGATCAGATGCAGATCCACATTTTTGTATCCACATAGGGCTCTATTTACCTATAATTGCTGCTCCTGACTATTGTAGGCTGCTGTGATACTGGAACTGAGAGCAGATAGATTATCTTCTGTGCCATCAAAATGCCTCCTACTGGTGCCCAGGCAGCATGATGAAAGAAGCTGCTGCCCCTTGTCAACCTCCTCCTAGCCCTGGCCAAAGCGGCCATCTACAAGACCAGGGGGAGGAGGAATGCCAGGGGGAGGAATGGGGAGCATTTTGGGACAGCAGGGCCTACTTCCATTCCTCCATCCATTCACGCATCCAGGCAGAGTTCCTCTGGGCAGCATCTGCTGGCTCCCTTGATACCTGGGAGCAGTGAGCACTGTCCAAGGTTCTCTGCTCCGTGTCCCATTCTGGTTCCCCTCATATCTGTGACCCCCAGGCCTGCTCCTTTTTTCATTAGTTTCCTGGGTCCAGGGACTCCTCCCCTTTCGGGGGGAGGAAGGGGCCCTTTAGCAGTGGGCAGGCTCATATGTGCCCACTTCCCAGGGTACAAATAGTACACCATCATATTTCACTTGGCTGGCTGGGTGCTAGCCAAAGGGAGGATAGTCTAATATAGAAGGGACAAAAGCAGTACTTGTCTGAAGGGTGGGATGGGATAAGATGCTGGAAAATTTGGAGTAGGAGTTTCAAGACTGGTGAGACAATGAAACTGGGAACCACTGGGGAAGGAATGCAGACAGATTAGTCTACTACACTGTGAATACAGTGACAAGTGTGTTTATGACTACATGTCCTTGAGTACCTCCCAGAGTCAGGCATTTTAGCACCCAGTCACTTGTGTGCACTAGAGGCTGCATTGCCTTTTAAAAGGTTTAAGGTGTTCAAAAGTGACTGGAGAAGAGCTGAGGGATAGGAATCTCTAGTACGTAAAAACCCTTGAATTAAAAAAAAATCTCATCAGTTAAAATATAATGAGCTAACAGTCACTAACTCCTCAGTTTGAGGTGATTAGTAGAACATGGTTCAGCTAATTTTAGAAGTGTAACCAGGCTTAAACTACCCAAACATATTTTTGAAAAGTGCCTCCTGAGGCAAATTCAGCAGATTAATTTAGCTTTTGTGTGTGTGAATTTCATGCTGTCAGTAGAAATATACTTTAACAAACATGCCCATTTACTGTCAGCCCAAATACCTGTTCACTTAATCCATGTTACCTCCTGTCACCAGGTATTTCCTGAGGTAAATATATTCTCCAGAGAGGGAAGCAAGACTCCTGGCTCTGCAAGTGACGACGTGTGACCTTGGGCAAGCCTCTGTGTCCCCAGGGTCCGTGCCAGGGGATAAGGAGGGCTATCGTCAAATGTTTTGACAGCCGCGGCTAACGCAGCTACGGCACCGCTGTTCCTGAGGTGCGCAGCGCTGTAGCGAGACCGACGGCCCAGTTCCCCGGCCCCTGCAAACCGAGTCCGGCCACTGCCCTGCGGGGCCTGCTGGTCCGCCCCGCCGCGCCGCGCCGCCTCCCTTGGGCGGCGATTGCTCCGCCTCCCCCCGGGTCCCCGCCCCGGCTGCTGCCCGAGTCAGTCAGCGGGAGGAAGATGGCGGCGCTCATTCCCCTCAGCCAGCAGGTAACCGGCTTGGCCTGCTCCAGAGGCCCCGCCAATAGAGGTCGGCGGTTGGACCCCGCCAGGGGAGAGCCCGGGCCGGGGGGATAGGGCTGTGGGCGTCGGCCTGTAGCCGGCGAATTAAACCAACTCTTGGCGCTGGAGAAGCTGGGCCCCATTCGGCGCAGCCTCCTTTCCTGAGACGGGCTCCTCGGCGGCGGGTCACTAGGGGGGGCAGGCCCTGAGCTTCCCTTCGGTCAAGGACAGGTTGAGCCTTTGGGGAAGGAGCCAGTCGTTATGTTGACGGGGCCTTTGAGCCGCTTTCCCAGCAGCAGGCTCTAGGGTTGAATCTCAGGGAGGCCCCTGGATTCCTCTCTGGGCTGAAGGGCTTTGATGCCCTTTCTTCATCCAAGCTATAGTGTCTGGGGTTGAACCACTGTAGTGGAAGGGGCACACGGGCTTGCGGTGAAGGCCCTAGACTGGGCCTCAAGAGTCGGATTCAGTGCCCAGCTCTGCTCTAGACTTCTTGTGTAACCTTAGTTAAGTCAGTTCATTTCTCTATGCCTTGGTTTCCTCATTTGTGAAATGGGGCTAATACTGTCTACTGCACTGGGATGGAGAGAGGTTTTTTTAATCTTTGGGAGCTGTTTGCATACTGTAGTGCTGGAAATGTGGGGGTCATCAGTATGATAGCAGATGAGATGCAATTGATTGAAAGGCTCATTCTTTCTCACTCCTCACTATGAAAGAATGAGATGAGAATGAAGGGAGGGATAATCAAGATTCTTCAATGGAGTGAAAGACCCTGAGATGCTCCTCCTATGAGCCCCTGCCAAAGCAGAACTTTGTTACAGGTTATAGTTTAACATTGAGTCTATTTGTTTGGACATGTTTTTAACTCCTTTTGTTATTACAGAAATGTAGAACTGAAAGGGACCTCTACAAGTCATCAAGTCTTGCCTCCTGCACTGTGGCAGGACCAAGTAAACCTAGACAATCCCTGACAAAGCCCTGGCTAGAATAATTTAGTTGGGATTGGTTCTGCTTTGAGCAGGGGGTTGGACTGGCTTACCTCCTGAAGTCCCTTCCAACCCTAATTGTCTATGATTCTACTATTTGTTCTTGATAAATGCATGCTGGTTATTCCTTATAATCGTATTAATCCTCCAGGTACCTTCAGATTGTTTAATAATTTGTTCCAGGATCTTTCCAGGTATTGAAGTTAGGCTGACTGGTCTATAATTCCCCGGGTCCTTTTTGTTTCCCTTTTTAAAAGCAGGCAGGCCCACTGACGATAATTCTGGGCCCCATGGCAGAATAGTCAATGGCCCCCATAAAAGGGGATTGCTAAGATCCAAATGGGCTTCTGCTAGAAGTTCTTATTTATTTTGTGCCATGCAGGTTCCAGAGAGGCTGAGGAGCCTGTATCTACTTCTCAGCTTCCTGGGTCTCTTGGACTCCCCAGGGAGATTACTGATGAACCCGGGAAGCTGAGTAGCCAGATACTACCTCCACAGCTGCCTGAGAACCTGCATGGTGCATATTAAATAAGCCTGGCTCAGGAGAGGAATGGACAGTGTGAGCGGCGGAGAAAGGTGGTTGTGGAGGAGAGGAGGATACGTGTCTATCCTACCATCCACCTGGGCTCTTTTAAATTGCCAGGCCCTTGGGCAGTTGCCTTCCTTACCCCCCCATTGGTGGATCTGAAGATAGGTCCTATGTTTGCCCTTCTCCAGTCTTTTGGGACTTCACCCATTGCGTTCTCCAGGATAACTGGTAACAGTTCTAATATTATATCAGCTGAAAACTTACGCTTTCATTCATCTTTCTCTTGCTCCTAATGTATTTAAAGAACCTCCTCTAGCTGCCTTTCATGTCCCTTGCTTCATGTAACTCATTTTGTACCATAGACGTTCTGATTTTGTTCCTATGTACTTGTGCTATTCTTTTGTATTCCTCCTTAGCAATTTGTCCATGTTTCCACTTTATGTAGGATTCCTTTTTGATTGTCAGATCATTAAAGAGCTCCTAATAGAGCTATATTGGCCGCTTACTAGTCTTCCTATCTTTCCTTCACATCAGGATAGTTTGCAGTTATGCCTTTAATATTCTCTCCTTGAGAAACTGCCAGTTGTCCTGAATTACTTTTTTGCTTAGATTTTCTTCCCATGGATCTTATTTACTGGTTCTCTGAGTTTTTGGGTTTTTTTAAGTCCATTGTCCTTATTCAACTGCTCTGCCGCCTTCCTTTCCTTAGAATCCTGAAATCTATTATTTCATGATCACTTTCACACAAATTGCCTTCCTCTCCTTTAGATTGGCTACCAATTCCTCCCTGTTAGTGAGAATCACATCTAAAAGGGTTTCCCCCCAGTTACTTCCACCTCTTTCTGGAATAAAAAGTTGTCCCCAGTACATTCCAATAACTATAACTTTTCTTACGGTTGTCTGAGTAATTAAGTCCCCCATTACTTCCAGGTCTTGTGCTTTAGATATTTCTGTTGGTTGTTTTATAAATGCCTCATCCACCTCTTCTTCCTGATTTGATGTTCACTGTAACCCCACTTTTTCACCCCATCCAGGACCACACGAGTTATGTTCTTCTTGTTGTCCCCAACCCCCACCGACTCTGTACCCTCCTATACCCCATACTCCCTGCCTGGATGTCTGTTGCTCTTTTGTTTTAAACTTTGTACTGTTCGCTTGAAACATTATCTTTTAATAAAAATTTTATATCCCTACCATGACGCTTACCATTATATGCTTACCTACATTCTCTAATAATGGCAACAATACTTGGTGCTTACATAGCCCTTTCCCTCTGCAAAGTGCTTTGCAGATATTACCTCACTGATTTCCTATGAGGGGATAAAAGTACCAAGTGTCTGTTTCTCCTACCATGATGAATCTGTTCAGAAGTCAGACTTCTGCAAAATAGTTCAATATTGTTTTTACACAGCTTACTGTGCCATAGAAACTTAAATGTTCCATGTATTGACCATGACTAATGAAAACATATTTTGCACTGCTTTTAAGAATGACAGATTGAAACTCCAATGGACTCAAGTCTTCAAAAAATAGGCATCAGGATGCCGAGAATAATTACTTCAGACATGTTTTAGCTCTCTGAAGAAATAATGTGGGTCTTTAAAATTTTTTTTTTTTTTTAATTTCACACTCTGAGGATGCTTCCACAGTGTTTGATGATAATGGTTGCACAGCACATAATTTGCCAAGTTCCTCATTATGAGCATGTGTTGCTTTCCTGCCCTTTTTTTGGACACAGATCCCTGATGGCCCAAAATGTATTTGTCACAGTTGCTGATTTGTATTCTTGCTAAGTTTCTAGCTGTTTAAGCAAGAAAAAATTCCAGAGTTGGCTGTGGTTGCAACAAAGCTTTAGTCACACATATACCAGATGGATAAAACAGAGAAAATGTTTTGAAGTGAAAGAAGACAATAAGTATTCCGTGTCTTTTATTAATTAATTCTAAACAAACTATGCAAAGGATTGTCTGTGTGGATGATGCACTTTGCTTTCATGATTATTTAACTTAAAATTTAGAGTAGAATTTTTTTTTCAATAATTATTTCCCTAATGTTACGATAGAAAGCATTTCTGATCTAATAAACAGCATGACTGACAAGCATTTAAAAGAAAATCCACTAATACTGCAAATACTGTATTAGATGTTTTCAAGATATATAGTGAAGTGTACAATTTAAATCTGTGATTGGACTCTGGCCTCCAAGGGCTTTACCACTCAAAGACTTCAGAGGTGAACATTGTTTTCTCTTTCACAGAATTTGGTAGTTGTATTACTGGCTAAAGACTCTTATCTAAGAGGGAAAGTTAATAAAGTAGGTAAAACAGTTTGACAGTGGATTGATAAAATGTATTCCATATGGCAGGTCTCAGATATTTACTGTACTAGAAATCGAGCTTTTGCATCACTAGTTGCACGTTTGGGAGATTGGTGTTCCAAGTTCTGTTGGTATTATCTCTTCTTATGCAGATTGTACATATTACTGAAAGAGTAGGTCTTCTTGCTGTGGACAGGAGGTAGATTTACTTTCAGCACTGATACATTTTCTAAACAAGTAGTTAGCAGTGTTGTACAGTTTCCTTGGAAAAGATTTTTTGTCTATACAGAACTGTCACTGCATGACAGTTTTATTTAGGGTAATAAATAGCATTTTGGAGGAAATGAAAGAATCTCCTTGAATTTTTATATGTATTTTAAAATATGTTGGCAAGTCGATTAAGAAGGGG
>ML675700.1:13965006-14123046 GCA_007922155.1 Mesoclemmys tuberculata
TATTATTATTATTATTTTGTTATTTATACAGAATGCAAAAGTGTGAGGTGCTTATAATATATTTGTAATATTCCCAGTAAATCAATAATTTTGTTATATTGTTTCTTCTGTTTTATACAGTTTAAGGCTCCAGTTCTGCAAACCAATATATGTTTAATTTTAAACACATGAAAAATCTCATTAATTTTAAATCAGTAGGACATACTTGTGTTTAAAGTTAAGCATGTGCATGAGTGTTCACAGGATCAGGGCCTAAAAGCATGCATATAAAATCAGATCTCAATGCTATATCAAAATAGGAAGTGGTGCTGATATCCTGTTGATAAATTTAATTACTTTTTTTTTTTTTTTTAACCATCTCACCAGCACTCTACCCGCTATTTCATTTCCCTTGGACGTCTACTAGTATGCCAAACATAAAACTTAACATTTTGATTTTTAAATCAACATGACACAGACCATTTCCATTTTCCCTCAAATACGCACAGACATCCCCAAAAATGGTTGAAGTAAAGGATGAGCAGTATTCAATTGTGGACCAGAGAGAGAACTTGTGACTTACCATAACTCAGAAAAGAAACTATGTACTATTGGAAAGCCAGGATTTTTCCCTTCCTAGTGGCACATCAAGCACTTGCTTCTAATTCTGTTAAGACCCAAGACTTACGTGTGTGTGCATAAATATAGGCGTGCTTCCAGCGCCACCTATACTTAAAGTTGCTTGACATTTCTTCTTAAAGACCTTGTTTTCAGTTGCCTATAATTTTGCCAAATTTTTAGTGATTTGCATTAAAATTTGCCATGCCAAGTATCTGCATCATCCTGCATATTTTAAGAAAGATTCAACAAAAATGGTTAAGCCATTTCTGAGAAATATATTGGGAGGAATGTCATTTTGCTTTTTTTTTTTTTTTAAATCTTACAGCTGTCTTCTTGAGGAGCTGTAGTGCTAGTATGCCTCCATAGGCTGGAGCAGGAACTTGAAATTTGGCAGGGGTTTCCTTAGTGCTGTTCGCATGGGGGGAAAAAGCCCCGATTCGGCCGGTTTATAAGACTTTGAAAAATCTGTTTGCACATGCTTCTTCTGAGTAGAGATTGTTAAAGTTTGGTGTCTAGATTTTCTGAAGATTCCGTCTGTACTGAGCATGTTCCAACCCAAGACTGAAAGGGTTGAGCAGGATTTTCACTGAAGTTGTTCAGAGAGTTGTTCCCTGAAGTTCAAGGGGGAGATGTGGACTAGTATGAAGACCCTGAGAGGTGGAGACTGGAACAGGCTAGGTGAGGAGACTGGGACAAGAAGCTGGTGTGGAAGAGACAGTACAGGGGACAGAGAAGAATGGGTTAGGCTTAGGGGAACAGGAACAGAAAGGTCAGTGACCACCAGAGTACGCTCACCTCCATAACCTGGAATGAAGCTAAAATCCTTAGTCTTACTGTTTCTCTGCTTTCACAAATTTTTGTGGAAGCCCCTTTGCAAAATGTCTGACCCTCCACTCATGACAGATCCACGAAGAGGATGACAATTTATTACTGCTATCACTTATTCTGTTAGCTCAAGTGGCAGAGCTACATGCTGTGCATGTCAAGATTCCAGCTCTGCTGGTGACCCCTCGGGGGCTATTTATGATTCCACATGCTGGAATTTCAGTTTTTCATTTTGCAGTTTTAAAACCTAGATAATTACAAACACGTGTGTATCCACGGGGGGCTGAATTAAGATTGCAGAGAGAACCTTAATTCTGTCTTTTCCTAACTTTTGAGTGTTTGACTTTTATTACTTTTAAAGTTCCTTTTAGTGTAGCTTTTGTGTGTGATGTGTGTATGTTCAACATATAAATAAAATATGGATTGCATAACCAAGAAACATGCAGCTATGAATTTAATCACTTTGAACATGTCAGCATGCACTATTACATTTTGCTCTGGTGAAATATTGGCATTGTGGTGAAAACTTGTCTGCAAATGTCACTGGACAAGTTGTTTGTACAGAGCAGGTATAGTTTAGAGAGAAAAGACAAAGCCCATAAATCTGATTTGATTGAGAGCATTTTAAACACTACATAATTTAGGTGTTTGGGTATTTCGTTATGTAAATTGCTATTTTAAAGTTTTGCATGTACTGTGTTTTTAATTTCTAAATGGTTATGTTTCCAGGAAGGGGGCTCTTTTGCACCAGACATTTGTTGCTTAGTTTCTTGTGGTATTAACTGGCCACACTGCACACTTCTAGAATGCTCTGGGTAGTGTATTGAATGTAGAGAATATTGGCATCGTACCTTCTCCAAGCTTTTGTCCAAATAAAATATTCTGTCTTTCTTGCGTGGGGCTTTGAAACAAGCTTTTGCACTAGGTTGATCTGTTCAGTAAATGTCTGGGAAACCAGACAATTGTTACCAAATTATTTAGGACTTTAAATGTTGGAGAGGCTGTGGAGGAGGAGAAGCTGTACACAGTTTTGTACTGTCTGCTGCTTTTGAATAACACGCTATTAATATTAAAAAATCTAAACACTCAAGTCACCAGTGCTACAGTTCTCATAGTAATGTTAATTTGGTTTTATTGCATATGTTTTTTCTAAACCTGTGTTTCTGTCCCCACTCCTGCAAACTGGATCCATGCAGGCAGACTTCTGTGCCTCTAGATCAGGGTTAAATCTCAATATAAAACTTTATTGTTGAGAGCATTCTATAAGTTTGCAGTGTGGCCATTTAACAAGACAAGAACCATAATTTTTAGATTCTGAATTTTCAGGCATTACATTTTTAACAATATCATAATATATTTTTGTATTTCAAATATATAATATTAATGATACAGGAATCATAATTTGAATTAGTTTTTCATATCAGGATGTACTGTTTGGCTTTCCCTGAAAGTGGAAAATATGTTATCAAGGGCCATTCTTTCTTTTCTCATTTTTATCTCCCCCACCCCCCTTTTTTGTTTTTTAGTTTTCCACTGTGAATCCGTTGTATGAGACTTATTACAAACAGGTAGGTTTTTAATACTTATTTTAAAAAAAAATCTGTTTGTGTCGTCTATCTGTCCATGTGCCCCCTCTCCCTGCAAAAAAGGTCTAGTTTCTTGTAGTGTGCCCTCGGCTACATGATAACTGTATACTAATATTGCTCTTTTATTGGGTGGTTAAGGGACAGGAGACTCTCCATTCTCTACTTTTGCTTTTGTGGCTGACATACTTAAGTTGTTAATTTTTGTTTTCCAGGTAGATCCAACATACACAGGGAGAGTTGGGGCTAGTGAAGCTGCACTATTCCTTAAAAAATCTGGTCTTCCAGACATTATCCTTGGAAAAGTAAGTTTAAGTATGTGTGTGTTTATATGGACACCCCCACACCCTCTCACACACACACAGAGCTCAATATTTTTTCTGTGCATTATGATCACAGCTAGTATTGAGTGAATATGGATGTGGTTTGCTATAGAGAGCATGCAATATAGTACACCCCTGATTTTCTGAACTGCAAGTTACCCAGAGATTGGTTGTTACTCCCAGTGTTGCACTGATTAAAGCTCTGCTCCTGTGGATTTCTTAAGAGCCCCAAAAAGTTTATAACACACAAGATAAAACAGTTCAGTATAGGGAAGAGGGGATAGTTAATAATTAAATTATATAAGGAATTGCTTGAAGAGGAAGCACCTTGTCAATGAGACTGTTCTAGGCATATGAGACAGTATCTTAGAAGGCACAAAGATATGAGTGGGAAAAGGAGACAAAAAAGCAGTAAGACAAGATGACTAAGAGTGTAGGTAGCAGCAAGAGGAACGGGAACAGAGATATTGAGATATACAGAAGAAGAAAAGGAAACTGAAAATGAAGGGAAGAGGCAGGAATCCACAATTGAGGGATTTGAAAAGGGGGAGTTGTGTGTGAAGCAGTGGAAGAGGAAAATGTGGACAGACTGAAGGGTTGGAAGAGGTGTGATGCTGGGGAGGCCTGGCAAGAGATTGTTACAGTAATCAAGGTGGGAGATGACCAGGGTTTGGATAAAAGTTTTAATGGTGGAAACTGTGAAGAAAGTGTAGATTCTGAAGATTTGTAAAAGAGAAGTAACAGGCGTTAATCACATAATTTATTGGACTACTTGAAGCAGCTTAGATACTGCAGTGATAAGGGTGGTAGAAGAACCTATAGAGCGATAAAGAGACTAGCTGTAATGAGGAAAGAGTTAGATGATTAGAGGTTACACAGTAAGATGAGTAGATTTTAGATGGACTAATTTAAAAATAAAATATTAGAAAAAATATTTTCCTCATTCACTTAACTGCTGAGTCATGAATTCAGGATTATTGGGAGGGAATGGGGACTCCTTTCTACACCTGCAGGCTAGGGAGTGCAGGAAAATGCTAGATCACTGTTCTGTGTATGTTGGTTGTGATATGCTCTCTATTGCAAGAGCAACTCAGATCAGAGGATGTGAGGGTCAAATACAAAGGTCATTAAAGATAATGGACAGAGTCCCATTGACTTGAATGGAGTTTGCATCTGGTTCTCAGTGAAGAAGGATTTGATTTTAAAATAAAGAACATTTTATTTTTTTTTACATATAACTTAACAATTTGAGGTTTAAAACTTTTAAAGCAAATTTTGCAGTTCAAATTTTAAAATATAAAACAAACAATCCAAGTATTAATGTTTTCAATTTGAGCTTTCCAAGATAAATTACTTACAAAAAATACATGTTGTAATGATTTTTATTTCCACAGATATGGGATTTGGCTGACCCAGAGGGTAAAGGATACTTGGATAAGCAGGTATATAAAAGGTGCAGTGTACATGAAGATAAACCTGTCCTATAACCATACACACTTTGGCCCTGATTCAGGAAAGCATCCCTATTCAGGATAATACTTAAGTTACATTGATGCAGTGGTTCTTAACCTGCGGACTGCTTGTGGCCCAATCAGCGCTCAGCTGCTGCCCATGTGACATCCTGAGGGCCATACAGGTAGTATATGTATTGTGTGGATGCGGCCCACATAACACACACAGAGCTGCATATGTGGCCCACAGTGGGTAAATAGGTTGAAAACCACTGCATTGATGTTACGTACCTGCTTAAGTGCTTTACTGCCTTAGGGCCTTTTTCGGTGCTCCACACACCAAAATATGTATCTACTATTCTAATCTAATATAACTAAAATGATTTAATATGGATAATCTGGAAATATTTCCATTTGTTATTTATTATAATTTTCTATCATTTCTTCTTTGAAAACATAAATGCACGTGTGACAGGGTGCAGTCCTCCATTAGGGTCTTCTCGTACAGATGGCTCTGATACCTCCGATTTGTAAATACAAATGGTTTATTTGTATTTATCTCAACAACCACCCATTTACTGTCCCATGCAGCAGTTCTGTTTACAGTGTAGAAACATCCTGTTGCCAGGGCAAAGAGAGGGAAGAGATCTCTCCATGCAAAGATCTCCATTTACTCTGGCCCTGCGTATCCTCTCCCATCCTTTTTCTCTCTTATTTCCCTCTTGCATTTCCTTCCTGTGCCTTTTTACTCTTCCAGTTAGTGGATAACTAGCTCCTTAGCTCCCTGAGCTCAGAATGATCTAGTAATTAACCCCTGCTTCCCTCAAAAGGCTCTTCACTGGGAGAAACAAATTGGCCTCTGTCACAACTTGTTTAAAATACTCGAGTTGAAAATTATGAAAATAAACTACTAAATACTGTACCAAATATGGGCATTTGACAATATTTTAATATTATTAATGTCCAAGAAATTTAAAAAAAAATTAAAGGTAAACTTCAAAGTATTAAGAGAACATTTTAAAGATTATTAAATATCACAAATCACCAACAGAATATTTAAGCTTAAATTACAAATAAATACATTAAAATATATATTAAAAGCAATTTCTTTCACTTACCTGCCAAATCTTGAGTTCAGGATTATGTGTTTTCATTACAAAGGCAGAACAGGGAATGCAACTGCATGCTGGCAGCTCCTGTAGGTGTTTGTAATGGCATCAGCTTTTGGAAGAGAGTTACAAAAACCTGAACTCAGGATTTGGCAAATGAATGAAGAAAAGCTTTTCAGGTTTATTTTTACAATGTAATGACTGAGTCTACCTATCTATTGTTGTTAATGATTTGGGTCATTAAACAGCTTTTGCAGGTGGGGTTTGGCTTTGTTAAACAAAAACTTTGTTCATTTTTAAGAAAAAGTGTTTGGTAACACTGGTTTAATTATGGGAAAGCATTTTTTTGAACTCCTACAATTTACTGGGTTTGTTTCCTTACATCAAAAAGGTTATATACCAGATTGCTGCGAAGTCTCCCTTTCTTTTCTTTAAAAACCCAGTTGTAGAAATGTATAAAGGTAGAAATAAACAGAAGGGGTGGGAGTGTGAATGCAATTGATTGAACATCTCCCCACATGTAGTTTAATCATTTAAGCACTGGTATCTGTATAGTATAATTAAAAACAATATACAGATTATTCTGCTTAAAAACAGTGAGTTAGAGTGCTTGCTTTTATTAACAAAATGCCCTGTATTTACTTGTTGTGTTTGAATTTGTAGGGTTTCTATGTTGCATTGCGACTCGTAGCATGTGCACAGAATGGCCATGATGTAAACTTGAGCAATCTAAACTTGACTATGCCACCTCCTAAATTTGTAAGTGATATTTTAAGTTCAGAACTGAAGCTTAAAATGAAAACTTGGGAAATCTTTTCTACTTTACAAATTAGTCTCCTAGTAGTTACAAGACATAGATTGTAATCTGTTTGGGTCAGGGACAGTCTTTTTGTTCTGAGGTCCCAGTCAGTGACTAGGCCCTTATGTTCTACGGTAATACAAATAAATAATAATATGAATTTTTTTTTTCTATTTGGTTAAGATGTGCAAGAGTGTTTTTTTTTTCTTTTCAGTATAACAAATAAAATATTTCTCATATCTAGCCATCTGTAAAACACTTAAGTATTAAAGAGAAAACTACATGTGCCTAAACATACTTACTTTTTTCATTTTAGCATGACACTAGCAGTCCCTTATTGATCACACCTCCTTCAACAGAGGCTTACTGGGCTGTTAGGGTAAGTGTACAAGACCATGCATTTGCATCCATTCTTTAAATGTAAATGCTGTTCCTGGCAGCTGTGTTTGATAGGTTAATTCTACCAAGAAGAGAACATATTTCCCTCTTTTGAATACCTTCCTTTATAGAAGCAGACGTGAACATTGCACAGTACTGAATATGGATTTTTTATATATTTCTATATTTAATATGAATATTGTAACAAGCCTTTGTCAAATTTGGTATAATACTTATAAGAAGCATTATCCAGGACATGAAGGGTGTGCTCCCAGAGCCTTTGGATTTTTGTCTTCTGCCTGGATAGCTGCCAGAGCAGAAGGCACTTTGAGTTAATGTTTGATCTAAAAAACAATGACGGTCTTCACCAATCCCATCCCCAAATATTAGTTTGGCGCTTGGACCCCCAACCTTCTAGGATTATGATTTCTTCGGTGCCTGCTGTATCGTCTAATGAGAACAGTAATTTTTGCTACATATCCTGTCTTTATAATTTAATTTTCTAATTTTATATTATAAATGTAAAATAAAATTTCTGCTTGTGGAAAATTTAAATGATCAAATCATTTAAATATAGGTTTCTAGTTTGTATATTATATTTTAATGTAGGAAGCAAAATATTTGGAAGTAACAGTTCTAAAATCTAGGCACCAGCATGTGAATAAAAATGCTTTGTCTTTCTAGAACACTAGAAAAATGCATATTGTAACCCCAATCCTGAAATGCCTAGAAAGCTTGTTTTCATACTGAGAAAATAAACTCCCAAAGCCTGTTCCATGAATTTTACATCTAAGTACAGCACAATGTTTAGGACATAGGATACAGGTGTGCAATGGAAACCCTGGAAGTTAAAATGATAGATTATTGACCAGTCACTTAGTTTCTTGCAAGATTTAATTTTCGAAACTCACACAGGCACACTTTTTTACTTATTCAGGCTATTTCTTATCAACTAGGTGGAAGAAAAAGCAAAATTTGATGGCATTTTTGAAAGCCTTTTGCCAGTAAATGGCTTACTTTCAGGAGACAAAGTAAAACCAGTACTGATGAACTCCAAGCTACCTCTCGATATCCTAGGAAGGGTAAGTATGCTATAAGTTTTCCTAGTCATTCTTTAATGTAATTTCTCTTTCTTGTGAAATTAAATATGTAATGTAACTAATCATAACAGCATTACTTTAGATGGAAGCAATAGTTCAGATCTAGGCCAGGATTTAAAAAAAATGGCTGCTTAAAGTTATGCTCCCTAAACCATTATTTAAGCATTTAAATAAGTGGCCCATGTAAAACCAAAACTACAAAAAAAAAAAAAAAAAAAAAAACTTGGCTCTAGAGTGGATTAGCTTTATTTGTCTTGTATTCTTTTAAGAGTAAGAAATTTAATTTAAAAAATATTAAATTGAAAAGCAAGTCAGTTTAAAAGGAAAGTGAATGCCTCTTGGTTAGAAAAGCTGTCCTCACCTAATCAATAATGCCTTTTAGGGCATTATATCCTACTAGCTTTTATTTCCCCCTAACTACGAGCTATTAAACAAACTGTAAATATAAATTCCAATTATCATGTGTGTACTCTGGAAGCAAATTGTTCCGGAAAAGCTTCAATAAACCAGGAGTTTTAAGGAGTCTTGCATTATATTTTTGTTACACCTTCTATATTTATTTTGAGCAATAGCTTTGAACTTCTGAGGCTCCCCTCCCAGATATGTAATACATGCAGTAAATATCCTTAAACAATTTTTCTTTTTTGGTTTTAAAAAAGTTCTTAAAACTTTATACACTGATACTGAAGAGAACCCCCTGCTCAAAACAGGACCAACCCCAGCATAGGCTGAAGTATAAGTGCTAGAGTAGATGAAGATTTGTATCCCTTTTAGCCTCTTGTCAGCCCCAACACTTATGCTTCAGCTTATATTAGCATAACTAATATGATCTTCAGAAATGCACCCCTAATTTCTAGAGGGCATTAACATTCTTAATACAATGAATGTTTTCTAACTTACATATTAACTTACACTTTAACTAATAAAATTTGTTCTAACATGTTCTTCAACTTTCATTTTTGTCTAAATTATTGTAGGTCTGGGATCTTAGTGATATTGACAAAGACGGACATTTGGACAAAGATGAATTTGCTGTGGTAGGTTTTAAATTCTGAATTCATTAAAAATTTAACAAAGCAATGTGTAGGTATCATTGCTTTCTTGAACTTAGTCATGAGTATTGCAGCTTCTCTTCACAGGCTGTTCATTATCCATACTGTACCCTACTCCAGATCATTCAAACTGCAGCCACTAAGATGGCTGATTTCTTCTTTGAAACCCTGCACTGGCTCTCCTGTGCCCATGGCATCAAGTTTAAACATTTTGTTGTTGCATTCAAAGTCCTGTACAGCTCTTCTCTGACCTGTATCTCTGATCTCATCTCTTATCATGTTTACCTCTTTCTTCCTCATATTTTAGACATTTACCATTGGAAACTTTTTGTTGTGAGTTCCTCTCTTCATTGGTATATTTCAGATGTATTTTACCTTTTGCCTTTGCAGGCAATGCATTTGGTTTATAGAGCTCTTGAGAAGGAGCCAGTTCCCTCAGTATTACCCCCCACACTTATACCACCTTCCAAAAGAAAGAAGACACCAGTTTTTCCTGGTGCAGTACCTGTTCTTCCTGCAAGCCCTCCACCTAAAGATAGCCTTCGTTCCACCCCATCTCATGGTAGTGTAAACAGCCTGAATAGCACAGGAAGTTTGTCACCCAAACACAGCATCAAGCAAACACAGGTACAAATCTCATGTTAATTTTTATATCATTTGCAGTGAACTATGCAAAACAATGAAATGACCTTTTGCTGGATCCCTTTTCTTCCTGAGGAAAGCACTTTTTTGAGAGAGAGTGTTTTTATGTTTTGAAAACGAGTGTCACAGGATATGGGGAGAACAGGATGTTAAAGGGTAAATTCTCTTTTAGCATGAATTTTACTGGCATGATCAGTAGCTTGGGCTCACAAGAGAGTGAGAGGTTGTCCCTGCATCAGCCTTAGCTGCAGTGTAGGGATGACTCTGCCCCCAGGACTCCAGTACGGATCTCCTGAGTTGCAGTGCATAGCACTGTCAATAGGCACACCAGCCGGGAGTGTTAATAAGTCTGTGTGTAAGTAGGACGAGTGTAGCCAGTTTATGAACATTCTGTTTCTCAGTATTTGTGAGATGCTCATATGCAGGGAAGGGAAATGTCAGTGGGCTGTTGATAGGCTTGATTCTACAATGTGTTGTGCCTTCCTCAGTTTCTGTGGGCATTGAGGGTATTCAGCATTGTACGCAGGTGAGCCCTCAGTGTATTCATAAAGGTTGTATTTGGTTTTGGCTAAAGTATTAAAACCTTTGTTTTTCAGCCATCTGTGAATTGGGTGGTACCCATATCTGATAAGGTGCGATATGATGAAATTTTCTTAAAAACTGATATGGACATGGATGGCTATGTGAGTGGCCAAGAAGTAAAGGATATTTTTATACACTCAGGCCTGTCTCAGAATCTTCTAGCACATATATGGTAAGAATTAATAATTTTTTGTTTTGATTTTGCTATGGTTTGATTTTTTTATTAATTTTTTTAGCTAGTTTACTGTAGGAAATAGCAATTTTCATACAGAAGTGTGATACTTGCAATTCCCTTGTTGGCTGCTAATGCTGTTCTTCATATCTTCTTTTACTATAATATCTCAACACCATTGCATACATTTATAAGTAGGGAGAAATTCATAAATTCTCTCAGGGAGAACAGCCAAATAAATTTTCTTCCCTTCCTCTCATATGCAGATTAAAGCTGTGTATTTGATGTGGTAACAAGTCTTGTGGATGGGGGAAATTAGATGTGTTATAGCTCTACTTTTAGTAAGGTTTTTGATACTATCCACATAACCTTCTCATAAAAAAGCTAGAGAAATATAGCCTGGATGAACCCACTATAAGGTGGATGTACAAGTGACTGGAAAACTATTCAGAGAGTAGTTATCAATGGTTCACAATCAAGCTGGAAGGTCATATCGAGTGAGGTCCCAGAGGGATCTGTCTTATGTCTAGTTCTATTCAATATCTTCATAAAGAATTTAGATAATGGCACAAAGAGTACACTTACTAAATTTGTAGGCGATATTGAGCTGGGAGATGTTCCAAACGCTTTGGAGGACAGGATTAGAATTAAAAATGATCTTGACAAACTGGAGAAATGGTTTGATGTAAATAGGATAAAATTCAGTAAGGACAAATGCAAAGTACTACACTTAGGAAAGAATAATCAAATGCACAAATACAAAATGGGAAATGACTGGCTAGAAAGGAATACTGCAGAAAAGGCTCGGGAGGGTTATAGTAAGCCACAAACTAAATATGAATCAACAATGTAATACTATTGCAAAAAAAGCAAAAATCATTTTGAGCTATATTAGCAGGAGTGCTGTAAGCAAGACACAAGAAGTAATTCTTCCACTCTACTCAGCACTGATAAGACCTCACCTGGAGTATTGTATCCAGTTCTGAAAACCACACTTTGCGAAGAATGTGAACAAATTGGAGAAAGTCCAGAGGAGAGCAACAAAATTGATTAAAGGTCTAGAAAACATGATGGATGAGGAAAGATTGAAAAAATGGGGTTGGTTTAGTCTGGAGAAGAGAAGACTGAGGAGGGACATAAATCTTCAAGTATTAAAGGTTGTTACAAAGAAGAGGGAGATAAATTGTTCATAATCACTGAGAACAAGCCAAGACGTAATGGGGCTTAAATTGCAGCAAAGAAAATTTAGGTTAGACATTAGGAATGCTTCCTAACTGGAAGGGTAGTTAAGCACTGGAACAAATTAACCACATAGGTTATGGAATCTCCATCACCAAACTGGTTAGACAAACACCTTTTAGGGATGATCTAGATAATATTTAGTCCTGCATGGACTAGATGACCTGTTGAGATTCTTTTTAGTCCTACATTTCTGTGATTCTATGATTCTACTTACAAGGCATTGGAGAGATCTATGGAACTTTGAAAACATACCCTGCCTTATCATGGCATAACTTGCAATCAGTACTCATATAGGCTATTCCATAAATGAGGAAAACTTCAGCAGTATTATCACTTAACTGGCTAAAAAGTCAAAGGCATTTTTTCAAGAAAATGATGTTTCATTCAGCTAACTGTGTCTAATAAAACATTTATTGCTGTATGTGTAGAACTTTTCCACTGGGGAAATGGGCTCTGACGAGGCCAAAACAGCAATAAAATTCGATGTATTTGTATCTCAGATTTCATTGTCATAATAAAAGTTGTTTGGTTTATAACACATTTTGTCTTATGATAAGAATAACCAATTTCTGACAGGTCCTTGGCAGACACAAGACAGATGGGAAAGCTAAGCAAAGATCAGTTTGCACTAGCCATGTATTTCATTCAACAGAAGGTCAGTAAAGGGATTGATCCTCCACAGGTGTTGTCCCCAGATATGATCCCTCCTGCAGAGAGGAATACTCCAATACAAGTAAGTAATTAGTTATTAATAAATATATTGCTTCACTGGACCTATATGTGCCTTGAAAGTAACTAGGTTTGAGAGCTATTAATTTTTTATTTATATTTTGTAACCCATTGCATTGTTGAATCTTTAACTTATACGTTTTTTGTCTATCTTCTGTTTATAACTAATTTTCGGATTTCAAAAAATGCTTCATTAATTGGTTATAAATTGCAAAAATTCGTATTAAATGAGTTGTCCATTACCTTTGTAGCTTTCAAAAATATGAGGCCAGTTTCACAATGACCAGAGGGGATCCTATCTTCTGCCTAAAAAAAAATTCCAATTTAAAATGTTTATTAAAGAATACATATTTCACCACAAAAGTGGTGGTGATATTTTGTTTTATCAATCATCCTCATGTAAGGAAAACTTTTCCAGCATGATGATGATGATAAACCAGAACCCTGCCATACTTAGCAAGCCCAGGTGGCTGAATGGGAGTTGCTCTTAGTAAAGTATCCCTCTTTCTCTTTTAACCTTATTCCCAAACTTATACTTTTCATTCACTGTTGTTCCCATTGATCTGTGTACTATTAGATGGATAATGAGTAACATTTTCAAAAGTAATTTAGGTGCTTAAGTGTCATTGAACAGCAGGAAACTGCAGAGCTGAAACTCATGAAAACTTGACACAATCAAAGTGGGTCTGAATAGGGACTTGGAATGGTTATCTCATTACAAGAAGTAATTGTCACTGTCCACACATTCTCACCTTCTAATCAATGGTTGTGAATAGGCCTCATCTACTCTAAGCGAATGGACCTTGCTAATACCTACCCTCCCCATTGCTGTTCCTTACCCTTGTATGTATACATATACCCCCATCTGATTTCTGTTTCTTGCATCTGATGAAGTAGGTTGCAGCCCACGAATGTCTATGCCTGCAGAAATTAAATTTGTTAGTCTTTAAAGTATTACAGGACTCAAGTTGTTTTACTGTATACAGACTAACACAGCTATCCTTCTGGAACTTTTCACCAAAGAAAACAAGGGAAATTGAGAGGTTGACATTAGAAGCAATATGAAATAGATGGTCCTGTGCAAGGCGATGAAAATAACATAGGAATTGCCAAAACAGATCAGACCAATGATTGAGCTGTTCTGGTGTCCTGTCTTTGACTGTGGCCAGTACTAGATGCTTCCCTCAAAAGTATAAAATCCTCGTAATGGGGGAAATGACTTCCTAATTCCTGCCAATTAATGGTTTATTCCCTGAAGTGTGATGGTAACCCTTATCTTTTTAATCTTAGCTGTATTAATAATACTCTGCCTTAGTCATATAAATGTCTAATTGTTTTCTAAATCCTTCTATGCGTTTTACCTCAATAGCTTGTAGCAGTGAATTCTACAGGTGGTCAAAGTATTGTGTGTGTCTGCGATTTTTAGGGAGAGAATTTCCTTTTAACTCTTTCAAATGTATTTCACCTTCATCTATGGGTCTCCTTGCTGCTCACATTGTTTTCATCTGATGCATGCAATATACCTGTCATGTCACTTCTTACAATTTTGTCTCTAAACTAAATAGTCTTAATCTTGTCATTCTCTTCCCAAATGGAAATCTTTCCAGGCCTATGACCATTTTTGTTGCCATTTTCTGAAGCTCTTCTATTTCTCTTCTGTCCTTTTACTATAGACTCTGTCAGGTTACTTGACCCCTGTAGGAACTGAGATCTCAGCACTAACAGAAATGCGTCGTGTGAGTAATTGGAACACTCCAAGGAATGCAGATTTGTTTGTATAGTCCAGTTGTAACTTTGAGTTCTTTTTTTCTGCGTCTTTGCCCATTTCTTCACCTCTAGTGCCATGACATCTAATAGTGTGATAATGTCACTACAATGTGAACGTGCCACTTCTGGCTGTTTACCCAGTGGCATGAGCTCCTTCAACAATCTGAGATTCATTAATTTTTCAAGCACTTGTTTTGACAGATTGCTCAATTTTGGCATATTAAATTACAAGGCCTGTAACTTACATGAAATTGATGCCAATAATTATACCCTGGTGCAAGAACCATACACTTCCCATACTCATTCTTTAATTCATTGCTTCATATTTTTGAATTGCTATGTTTGTAATTTAAATGTAGCATGAAAAAAAGTGCATCTATCTATAAATGTAATATATTAGCTTTTTGTTCCTGTTGATTAATGGGTTGTATTCGTCCAAGAGACTAACATGGCAGCTCATATTTTTTAAACTATATTTTTGCAAGTAAGTTGGAATGCATATTCTGTTACTGGTGCTTCACAGTGAACAGTACAAGTCTCCATGAATGTTTGTTTCTGTACTTAGAAAATGTGAGTAGTATTAGGGAACAGAGAGCTGTTAGCTTGTGACTCCAAGAATTAGTACCTAGGTTTTCCTTATGCTCACCTGGCCCCAGCTAAGAGAATATACATTGCAAAGATCCCTCATCTTCCCAAAGTAGGGTCTTAAGATGTTAAATCAGCTAAGTTGGAAACTTGGGGGCCTGAGTTGCTAGTTTCTGCTTTTAAAAAAAAAAATCTACATTTTGTGTTTAAAAAGGAAAAAAAAAGCCAAAGCCAATTTTTTCTCATCACAGTAGTCTCAAAGTTAACAGTAAGAAACCTTTTGTGGTGTATTGTTTAAAAATATAGTCAAATATGTCAAACAGGCAATGAAAGCTGAGAGGATTCGGTTTACAGGCGTCTCTCAAATACTGTCACTTTTCAGAGGAATAGAAATGCTGATTTTCATTAAACTTAAGGCCAAATTCTGAGGTCCTTCATTTGTGACGTTAATGAACCTTTCCCTGCTTAAGAAGTGAGAGAGAACCTTTGAATCTGGCCCCTTAACTTCCAATATACTCTGTGTTTTGGTGATAAATGTCACTATAGCTTCTACATTATAGTTTTGAAGGAAATAGGTAAATGCAAGAATTAGTATGTCTTGTACTTGGAAAAGGAAACTGACTCAAGACATCTGGGTTTAAATCTTGGCCACATTGAAATCTATGCCAAAACTCCTGTTGACTTCAGTGGGGCCAGGGTTTCACCCCTGCATTTTAATCATATCTCTGCTCAAGGTTTGACCTTGGGCAAGTCGCTTAACTTCTCTGTGCCTCAGTTAACCCATCTGTTAAAAGGGGATAAATAATACTCTCCTACCCCAGGGAGGATTGTGAGGCTTGTTCATTTGCTGTTGCAGAATACTTTGTATTCTCTGATGGAAAGTGCTAGAGAAGTGCAAAGTGAGGAGTGGCTCCTGTGTCTTCAGTCTTTGCTCAGAATGCATTCCTGTTCTTAATTTGTGTTATTTTACAATGGAATATTTTGATTTCTTACAGGATAGTTCAAGTTCTGTTGGATCAGGAGAATTTACAGGGGTGAAAGAACTCGATGATATTAGTCAAGAGATTGCACAGCTCCAGAGGTAAATGCAGTGGACTGTTAAAGTTTAGTATTTTGAAATGGAAAGGGGGAAATGGAGGATTTTCCTCACTAATGATGGCTCTTAAAAATTGCATGAGTTTCTAACCACTGAGTCCTCCAAAAGAGAGGAAACCTTTCTTAGGTTCATTAGGTATAGTACAGTAAAAAAATATGACCCTATCATCTTTTATGTAGCTGAATCTGATTGTTCATTATATTTTTTTTATGTATAGCCAGAGTAGTTCATTCTGAAATGCCACTGTGAGGTAAGAAAAGTAAATTTTGCACGAATATAAACCTTCCTTTTAATTTAAATAGAACAGTTGAATCCCTAATTAGTAGAACAGTTTCGGCATTACATCCCTTTGGTTACTGCTGATTATTACTTCCCTTGGTTCTATATTGTCTCTTGATTGCTACAGTTCATGAGCCTTATCTGGCTGTCATTAAAGTTTAATGATAACTCCCACTGATCACACTGAGAGCAGGAGTAGGTCCTAGAAAGTTTATTTGAAGCCTAGCAGGGATAAACTGAGAAGACTGATTATGGGGCAAATCATTCTTTCAAAGTGTGAAAAAGCATATTTCTTAATTACTTCTTGAAAATATGACACAAGTGTGGGATTGCTTTTTCATCATAAAAATTTAATTTATTTTTGTAAAATATTGTTTTATTTTAATTGTATCGGTCATAAGAATATTTTCCCCACAGAGAGAAGTATTCACTAGAGCAGGACATTAAAGAAAAAGAGGAATCAATTAGACAGAAAACCAGTGAAGTTCAGGTAAAACTCTGGATTATTATTAGTGATTTTTCTTTAAAACTCTACTGGATGCATCAACAACATTTTAAAAAAAAATTTCACACTACTTTCTTTATGCACTTACCTGGGCATGTTTATTCTGGCACTGGGGGACTAACTTGTAGCAATGATTTCATTTTTCTGTGCACTGTAGAAAACATTTTGCTTTGATGCTGGTCAGTGTAAAATGCAGATAGTATAGAACGTAATAGAAAATGTTCTTCATTAGTGCTTCCTTAATACTATTTAAATGACATTGTGAAGGTATCCATCTAAATTCTGACATTCATTTTCTAAAAATCATTTATAATAGTCTAATAGCTGAAATACTTGTCTTCCGAGATTCTTTTCTCCCATCGCATAGACGTTGATTTGTTATAATAGATTACCCCTGAGTGCTGAAATATGGGCAGGTTTTTTGTTGTTGTTGTCTGTTTACAAAAAGAACTTTTAGATGTGGGAAATGCTATAGGCAAGTCAGGCAGGTTAAATTTGGGATTTACCAACCTCAGTATGTCTCTTTAAGTTTCATCACTTGTCACAGAATATTAGTTACATATAGTCTGTAATGCTGTGGAACGTTTTTCAGGAACTGCAAAATGATTTAGACAGAGAAACAAGTAACTTGCAAGAGCTGGAAGCTCAGAAACAAGATGCTCAGGACCGTCTGGATGAAATGGACCAGCAGAAAGCCAAACTGAAAGATATGCTAAATGATGTGAGGCAGAAATGCCAGGAAGAAACACAGATGGTGAGTGTGTGTTAATTCTGGAGGTGATCACACACGTTGCATCTTTTGCTGGAGAAAACTGTTTATTAATACCTTAAATAACTATTGTTTTGCCTGCTAATTTTGCTCTTAATTCCCTGTACCATGCAAATACAGGTCCAGAAAAGGGTTTTATTAACTTAAAAAGGTTTTCTAATAGTCATGAATATTTATTGAGCACCGTACAGTATATAAGAAGCATGGTCTGTCTTCACAGGAACTACCATCACTGGGCAATGGTGCAAGTAATGGCAATGTCTATGAAAGATTATCATACCAATGTTTCAAGAGAAAAATATGTTTTGAGGAGAGCTACAGTAAAGAGAAGTAGCTTTTTTTGGTGCACAAAACAGGTGTGTGGGATTAGAGTTCCAACATGGGGGAACAGCATGGAAGAAGGTACAAAAAGATAAGAGAAGGAGGGAGGAAGATTTTTCAAAGGGAGGAATTAGCAGAAAGGGTAGGGTGGAATTGAAGGGAATAGAGAAGCTAATTCAGTTCTTTGCATTGATCTTCACTGCACAGGATGTGAGGGAGATTCCTACAACTGAGCCATTCTTTTTATGTGACGAATCTGAGGAACTGTCCCAGATTGAGGTGTCAGAGGTGGTTTTGCAACAAATTGATAAATTAAAAAGTAATCAGTTACCAGGCCCAGACGTTATTCAGTCAAGAGTTCTAAAGAAACTCAAATATGAAATTGCAGAGCTACTAACTGTGGTATGTAACCTACCGCTTAAATCAGCCTCTGTACCAGATGACTGGAAGTAGCTGATGTACTGTCGATTTTTTTTTTTTTTTAAGACTCCAGAGGCAATCCTGGCAATTAAAGGCAAGTATGTCTAACTTCAGCACCAGGCAAATTGGTTAGAACTATAGTTTAAAAAAAAAAAAGTATTCTCAGACAAGTTGATGAACACACTGTGTTGGGGAAGAATCAGCATGACTTTTGTAAAGAAAAATCATGCCTTATCACTCTATTAGAATTCTCTGAGAGTATCTGTCACACTGTCTAGCATGGCTAACCACTGAGAGTGCCAAACTCAGGTCAGACTGTCAGAAAACAGGGCAGACACCCTAAATTGGTGGTATACTCTATAATTAGATTTCACCACACTAGGAACAAATGTGAATTCCTGGATCATTATATTAGCGTTACCATAGAGTTGCAGATAGATCCCTTTAGGCTCTGCAGCCAATCTTGCCACCCAGAGAAACTGGACTTTGTGATAAAAGCTTATTAAAACAAAAAATCACCTCACATTACATTACTCCCAATCCCAAAGAATTGGTCATTTACCCCAGGTCAGATTGGTACTCTGGATCTCACCAAAGACAGCTAATTTCTCTACTAAACTAACTAAAGGTCTATTAGCTAAGAAAAAGGGATGAAATGAGAGTTATTGAGAGGTTAAGTGGGTAAAATACATTACAGGTTAATCCCAATTTATAAATCCAAAATGTTAACAGAGTTTTAGTAATCCGCTAGATTTCCAAAAGTTCCTCAGGGTTTCCTAGTGTAACTTTGGGGATCTCTGTCCACTTACTCAGTATTCCAGCCTGTTAGAATCCAAAACTGTTCAGAGACTTAGGATCATTCCCTGGATCTATTCTTATAGCTAAAACAATGAGAGTCCTGTTATAACACTTTAAAGACTAACACATTTCTGCGGTTTTTCCCAGAAAGCAATCTGGCAAGTATCTCCATCACAGCATGGGCTTTTCCTTTGTTAATTAAGTGCAGACTGGGGGCTGTGGATTTCCCATTGTTGAACACAATGACTCATGCTTTGAAGTTAGCATGCTTCTTCATTTACAGTTCAAAGGTTTCAGTCCCATTTGATGGGCAATCCAATTACGGAGATATGCACAATGCATTTAGTTACAGCAATCCAAACAATCTGTCATTAGTTTTTATGTAGTTTACATATCAAGTAAATTATCATTAACAAAATTTTGATCTTGGGTTAATTAAATATAGGGTATACATAATGTAATAAGATAGTAAACAATGGGTTACAGGTAAGTGAACACAATAACATTTACATTTCTTTAATATTCACACACAAGTGAATTGGCCTATGGCTTTGATTTGAGCTGGCCTGTCAGCGTCACTGTGTCAACAAGTATATGAACAAAGGTGATCCGATGGATATATTGTACTTGGATTTTCAGAAGACCTTTGACAAGGTGCCTCACCTAAGGCTATTAAGAAAAGTAAGTTGTCATGGAATAAGAGTGAAGGCCTTCTCATGGATCTTTAACTGGTTAATAGGTAGGAAACAGAGAGTAGTAATAAATGGTCAATAAAAAATTATTCAAGATAATTGTGTCCAAAGCTGATTGCAGAGAGTTGCAAAGGAATCTCACTAAACTGTGTGACTGGGCAAGAATGTGGCAGAGGAATTTAAGCTTTGATAAATGCAAAAAAAAAAAAAATGAACATTGGAAAACATAATCCCAATTATACATTCCAGATAATGGGTTCTAAATTAGCTGTTACCATGCAAGAAAGAGATCTTGAAGTCATTGTGGGTAGTGCCCTAAAAGCATCCATTCAATGTGCAGCAACGGGAAAAACAAAAAAAAGCTAACAAAATGTTAGGTAACATTAGGCAGGGGATAGTAATAAGGCAGAAAATATTATAATGGCACTTAATAAATCCATGGTACTCTCACACCTTGAATACTGGGTCCAGTTCTGGTTGCCCCTTCTCAAAAAATATATATTAGAATTGGAAAAAGTACAAAGAAGGACAACAAAAAGTTGTTTGGGTTTTTGGAGCATCTTCCAGTCGTCTTAATCTCTCCTCATATGGGACTGTTCAGCTTGGAAAAGATGACGTCCAAGTGGGGGATGTGACAGAGGTCTATAAAATTATGAGTGGTGTGGAGAAAATGAATACAGAAGTGATATTCACCCCTTCACATAACACAAGAACCCAGGGTCACCCAATGAAATTAATAGGCTTAATACAAACATAAGGAAGTACTACTTCACATAACACACAATCATCCTGTGGAACTCATTGCCAGGGTTGTTGTGAAAGCCCAAAGTATAAATGGGTTCAGAAAAGAATTAGATAAATTCATGGAGCTAAGTCTATCAAAGGCTGTTAGCCAAGATGGTCAGGGACAAAACTCCTATGTTCTATATGTCCCTAAATCTGACTGCCGAAGATGGAACTGTATGACAGGATATGAATCACTAGATAATTGCCCTGTTCTGTTCATTCCCTCTGAAGTGTCTGGCACTGGCCACTTTTGGAAGACAGCATACTGAGCTGGATGGACCATTGGTCTGATCCAATATGGCCATCTTATGTTTTTATGAGTCTAAATATAGGTAAGGATGGACTTAGGCAGAGTGATGAAGATAAGCTTGAACTTGTTGTGTAAGGGCTTGTCTACACAAACAGTAAGCTTGTGGCAAGCTGGTGGGTGAATCTACCCGCTAATAGCCTACCATTAATTGTCTACGGGGACCCTGCTGATGTGCACTGAAATGTTAGTGCACGTCAGCAGGGACACTTAATGCATGGCAGGCTAGTGCAGAATAGATTCACACACCAGCTTGCTACAAGCTAAATGTTTGTGTAGACAATCCCTAAGGCAAAAGGAAGCGATTGAAGAGACTGAAAATGGGGAGTGATCTAGTCTGTGGTCAGGGGGATGAGGATTTTAGGAGACGTATTTTGGACCAATTGAAGGATGAGTGGCCGAGAGAAGGTTGGAAGTGGATAATCCAGGGTTTACCGCCTTGTTCTGTGCACTGTAGGAATTGCTTTAAAACATTAGTTTTCTCTCTTTTTAAAACAGGTTGGCTATTTCATTGAGACTGTAGCATCATATACATTTGATATCTCTTTGTCTGATAAAGTTGCATTGATTTTAATTAAAATCTGAATAAGCCCTCCAGCATTTGGCAATCTGAGGAGTCCAGAATGCTCTATCTCCATATTCTGGGAGAAGAGACCCTTCCAAAAGAACATTAACGTCTAAACTTTTAGGATCCTTTAGGTAAACATGTGCTAATCTTTAAATTATACAGTTTTTAAAAACAAAACCAAACCCTAAAGATGTACTGATACATGGTGCCACACCTCTTTATCACTTATTTAATTCTTTGCCTAATCATTTGTATTGCTCTTGGTTGCTTACAAAATGTGTTAAAGTATATAAATCTATTTTGTTGTTTTACTTGTGATGGATAAATGAATGGAAAAGAAAAGAAATATGGCAAGATAAAGAATGCTCTGATGCTCTTGTTAGGTAATTTTGTTCTACTAGTAGCTTAAAATTTCAGAAAGTATTTATTTGACTCAAGTTTCAAACATCAGGATTTGTGTTTCAGTTTTATGTCAATGCTTAAAGCCACAAGCTGTTAATGCACTGATGAAAATACAGAGGAGTGAACTTCTTTAATATCCTGACAAACAGGAAAAAGTTCATAAAAAGTGGGAAGTAGAATTAAGCAATAATATTCCTCCTGTCTTGTAGACTCTGTCACCATTTGCACGTTGCCTAAGTAGGTAGCATTCATGTTAGAGGTGAAAATGCCAATTTTAGAGGAACCAGGCTCAAAGCTGAGAAGTTTGGCTTGAAGTCTTTTTAAAGTTTCAATACAGAAAATATTTAAGGTACATTATTGTAATGACCAACATTTTAATTTTGTTTGTTCATTTAATTTATAACATGATTTCAGTATAGTCAACATGTCTTTTTATAGAAACTCTGTATAACGTCATGTCAGTGTGTAGGGAATGGGAAATTGCTATAGCCCTTGTAAATTTGGTTCTGCTGAAAGATGATCATTTTAATAAATGTACTCGATGTGTTCTTTGAAAAAAAAAAAAAGTAAAAAAAAGTAACACAAATGGCAATCTCCTACAGCTAATTTTTGGAACCCACATGATAAGCACTAAAGTAACTTTTAAACTAGGTATTTATTGTGTCTTATTTCTAATATTTAATAGTTATCAGGCGCATTCCCTGGGTTTTATGCACATCATTAGCTTACCTCAAGAAACTTGTATCCACATGAATTTTAACTCACTTTACTTCCTTGACTGAAGTAAGTTTTATTTTTTCTTAGCAGCTGTTAGATCAGATGTTGTAACTAACATTTAATGAAATATGAATTAATAATAAATAAATAATAATAATTGTTACTTTTATTTCAATTTGCACACTGAAGTTGGCACTGCATGGAAATTTTGTTTCAGATTTCATCACTGAAAACGGAGATTCAGTCTCAAGAATCAGATTTAAAATCGCAGGAAGATGATCTGAATAGAGCAAAAGCAGAGCTGAATCATTTCCAGCAAGAAGAGACTCAGCTAGAACAGAGTATCCAAGCAGGAAAAGTGCAACTTGAAACAATAATTAAATCTTTAAAATCAACACAAGAAGAAATTAATCAGGTATTCTCTGTAGTCTTATACACATTTCTCCCGCCTTTAAAACCCAGTAGTTTAGGAAGGGATGAACTGAGCCTACAAAGTGAATCCTGCAGAAGAAAAGGTCTGCTATAATTTGCATAAGGTTTTGTCTCTGCAGACTAATTGATTGCCAGTTCATGTAAAAAATTAGTCGGGACAATAGTGTAGCAGTTTGACAGTTGCTAACCTCCTGCAGAATTACTCACATCTCTTTGGAACCCTGCAGTAACCAAATTCCTGAAGGACTGCAGTGTTCATATCTGTTGATAATGAGAACTAGATTTGAGTATCAAAGAGTAGCTAGTTGCTTGCTCATCAGACTGTGTGTATATATAATCCTGCATGATACTGAAGTATTTTTCATTATTTAGGCAAGAAGTAAACTTTCTCAACTTCAGGAGAGTCACCAGGAAATCAATAAAAGTATCGAACAATATAATGAAGCTCTGAATGGGATTCATGGTGGTAGCATGACGAATTTAGCAGACATAAGTGAAGGAATTGCACAGAAAGAAAGAGGCAATTTTGGAGCTATGGTAAAGACTTAATAAAAGTAACAACTGGATTTATGTTTCAGTGCAGTATAAAATACATCTTACAATCATTAGATTTGTAACTTGCACCTAAACTCAAATTGTAAAAAGATTTTTATTTAATTGACCTTGTGGCTTTAACAGGCACTGTAATCTCTGCAAGATGGCAGCCTCCATCCGTAGGCTTAGAACATTTTTGTTCGGGTGACAATTAATTCTTAGGGCTTCTCTATACTAAAAATAGTATGCTGGTATAGCTATGCCATTAAACCCTCCTGCCTGAGATGCAGTTTATACTAGCAAAAGAGCTTCAGTTCCTCAAACTAAATAAGCTGTACTGGCCAAAGGAATTTTTGCCAGTATAACTGCATCTATGCAAGAGCTTTTCCTGGCTTAGCTACTGGTTAGGGATGTGATTCCTCCTCCCTCCCCTCTCAATACTCCTAGCTGACATAGCAAGTAAAAGTTTTAAATGTAGATTGGGCCCTAATGTGTTCCCTGTCCAACTTTTGGGCTGAGCAAAATAGGGACAGTTTTCTTTAAATTCCAGTGCAGATGTTCTCTTGGAGTCCTTCAGTCATGTAGGATTACAACTTCCTTCCCAACTGTTCCTGTTCCTCTTTACATGTTTTTTTTTCCTTTTTTCTAAAAAAAGCTATACAGACTTCTGCTTTTCTGTAGAATGAGTTTTACACTTAACACACTTCAGCCAATAAAACCTAAATCCCACGAGTTCATCAAAAAAATAATATATGGACCTCTTTTTGTCTTCCTTTAAATTACACCCAGCATCGCTATTCTCTCATCCAGTATTTTTATTTAGATGTGTATTTTGCCTACATATATTCCTTCAGGATCTTAAGGATTTTCATTGATTTCCATTAGGCAGTTGTTACTAATACTAATCATTAGCAAAATACATAAACAACCAATACTTTTTATTATAAAATATTTATAATTTTGTGCTGTATGTTCATTTGTACAACTTTAAGTCATTATGTTGCATTCATATTCAGTTTGTGTGTCCTCCCCAAGAGAAGCCATCTTGCAAATCCTTCTGTAAATAAGATGCTTACTGATTGCACCATAAGCTCCCTTCATAATTTGGCAGTCTATCTAAGGAGAAAGTCAAGTAAAAAATATGTGCTGATGGATTGGATCTTGTTTGAGCATAGTTCATTATTCTACACTAGCTATTATACCTGACCACAATTTATCCCAGCATAAGAAGGCTGACAACTTTGCTCTTTTAAATAACTGTCATTTAAAATCTTTTGTAAAATTGCAAAATTGTGAACACTGTTTATAAGATACCCAGTTTGAAGGTAGTTTAAAGCAAATTTTATTTTTCCATTTTTATTGGTTTGGTTTTTATTTTTTGTAGAAAAATCAGATAATTTTATTTTGCTCTTTTAGAAGACTTGATTATATACAAGTGAAAGTATAGAATAGCTTTCTTACATAACGTTTCTGTCTTTAGGTATCCAAAGCACTTTGATCTATTTCAAAATAAACATTTAAGTGAAATGTGGAGTTGTCAATAATTTACAAATACTTATAGAATACCACTATATTGTACATAGTATACTTAGTACACTAACTTAGTAAGCATTCAGAAAGTACTCTACCTTTCTGCCTTGCTTTACTTTGTCTCTGCTAAAGCAACAAATGGAAAACACGTGAGAAAGAGAGAGATTATCTCAAAACAGTGATGTTCTATCAGACGTTTTTTAACACAACACTGCTGCACAATCTTTGTGCTTGAATGTTTGAAAAGTTTGTAAAGCATTTTTCTTAATCCTTCCTTCCTTCCTCCTCTGTTTTTTGTTTCTTTTGCTGTTAAAAGTTTAATTTTAGACTTCTTAATTTATGTCTTCTATGTGAAGGAGAGATCCTTTAGCTTTATAAACTCCAAGCCTTGTCTGTTGTTGTTAGTAAATATGTATTATGGTTGTGCCTGAAAGATATCTATCAGGCATTGGAGCTCCATTGTACTGATTGCTGTACTAACATAGATGAGAGACAATCCCTATCTCAGAGATCTTATAGTCTAAAAGACACAAAACAGGCAAAGAAAAGGGCACAAGAATATAGCATATGAAGAAATGACAAAACTATGTTAGTTATGTGTTATGGTTGTGGTTTGTTCTTTTAGTTTGTCAAAATTGGCTTGAATTGTGCTAGTAACAACCACAGTTAACCAGAAAACTGCTATGAATTATATCTCTGTTGGAGGGTTAGTTTCCAGCATAGGGTAGCATGTTTTTAGAAGGAAATCCATCTCTGTTCTTACTTATCAAATAGATTGTACTAGACCTATTTGAAACAGTTTTGTTATAATTGTTTCTGCTCTCCTGTAGTCTAGACAGAGATCAATAGCCACAGATTTGTAGAAAGATATATTTATCTTGGAAATTAAGATGTTTTACATGGAGCTGGGCTTTGCAAAACCTGGGGGATGGGGGATGAATTTTAGAAAGTTTGTGAAGGCATTTGAGAAATTAATACGCAAAAATCAGAAAACGTGGTTTTTGTTTTCTATATGCAGTTGCTGATGTTCTCTATAGCCTCAAGCAGTGTATTTCTGGCATTTGCGTCAGCTTAAAGGCCACTTCTGGCTTCAAAAGAGAGCTTCTTGAATTTTAAATACCATTGAACTAGAATAAGATATGTCAAAATTCTGTTAACTGGATGATTAAACATTTTAATCTCAATAAAATCTTTGTAATGTTTCTCTTAATTCTAGGATGATCCATTCAAGAATAAAGCTTTATTGTTTAGTAATAATACACAAGAATTGCATACGGACCCGTTCCAGGCTGAAGATCCGTTCAGATCTGATCCTTTTAAAGGAGCAGATCCTTTCAAAGGCAGTAAGTGACTGATGGCAAATATAAGAACCAGAAGACCAATTGTACTATAAACATGTATTTTTATAAACTGTGCTAATCTTATTAACCAAGGGCATGTCTACACTGTCCTGCAATTTGATCTAAGTGGTATGACTAGCAGTCCACACCAAAGCGCTGCACTGTAACTTCCCTATGTGGATGCTGTGTGTGCAAACTTAAAGGTTCAGAGTTTTGCTTTTAACTTTGCTCCCACAGCTTCTACATGGAAGAGTTACAGTGCAGCACTTTGGTGTGCACTGCTGTACATACCGTAGTTTGAACTGTGGGACAGTGTAGACATTCTCTAACTAGTTTACAAACCAAGGTATTTTTCTATTTTACCTAGATGATCCATTCCAGAATGATCCTTTTTCAGAACAACCACCTGTTTCAACAGGTAAAAGCTTTTCCTTTGAGATAGGTGGGATATAATTTGAAGCCAAATATAGATATGCCCAGCATACAGCTGGCCTTCCAAGGCTTCAGATTTTCAGTTTAAACTGGGGAGCCTGGAGAATGTGCATGTGTGCGTTTACACGTGAGTTCAGGAAGATGTTTAAAAATGTGTATATACAATTTTTTTAAATATAATTCATAATTGCCATACAAACATCCATTTAATTAGAATTTAAAATAACCATAAAGTTTTTCCCTTTTTTAGAGTAGAATATATAAATAAGTTATTGTTTAATGTATGCCTTTTTTATCTCAAATTTATTTTTGGTCCCACTCCTTGCTAATGCAGGATTGTTCCCTATAGCACATTTTCTAGTATTTTACCTGGACAGCAGTACATTTTATTTACATCCTTTAACTCTTTTGCTAGATCCATTTGGAGAGGATCCATTTAAAGAAAGTGACCCATTTCATAGTTCTGCCTCTGAGGATTTCTTTAAGAAACAGGTGAAGAGTGATCCATTTACCTCAGATCCATTCACAAAAAAACCCACGCTGCCCTCAAAGGTAGGTAATTTTTAAATTTGTGTATGTTGCACTATAATAAACTTTTCTACTTTTTATGCAGGTACCTTGCCTAAGAGACAAAACAGGAGAAAGGTATCTGGGAATTGTCTTTTTATGTCCTATATAAGTGACATGTGACTAATTTCATTCTTGATTCTGGGTGTAGATTACCAAATCCATTAGCAGTTCTGTTCATTTCCATTGGAACTGATGATTTACAGCTGTGACAGCAGCTCATTGTGAACTCTTGTACTAAGTATTAAATTAACCTCCTTTGTCTTGTCTCCATTTTATGGAAGTTGGGTCCTGTACTACACTGCCATCAGGGTGGAATAGTATACATTTCCACAAGTCCATCATTCTGTAACTGACATACTTACTCAGTGGCACAACATAATTCATATGTTAGTCATACAATATCAACTTTATATAAGTAATTATTTGGGTATTTGTGTTGGTGTAACCAGTATAGTTATAATGGTGTTGAATAAACAGTAGTTCAGAATCAAGATTTTGTACTTGTTTTATAGCAGAGTAATGGAATTCTTTTGATGAAAATGTGCTTCAGAGAATTCTTTTCTATTTACCAGCATAGGGCAACATTTTCAAACTTCAATGCCTAAAGATACACACCTGAATAAGCAGCAGATTTTCAGAGCTGATGAATACCTCCAGCTACTGTTGATTTAATGAGAACTTGTGGGTACTCAGCAGCTCTGACATTAAGCCACTTCTATTTAAATGCCTAACTTTTGGCACTCAAATCTGATCATTTTGACAATAACCTTCTGTATAAATATTTTCTTGGGTTTTGTATTGGTGACTAGTACTAGCTTTATATCATAAGATCCCCTGCTCTGGAATGTGTTCTGCTCAGTCAGATACTTGCCTTTGTCGTCAGTAACCCCACGTTATATTGCTATCAAGACCTACATGTACTAATAGTGTGTATTTATCCAGCAAGAGTATTTCATGTTTGGTCAAATTCAAAATCCACTGATTCACACTAGGGACTAATTTGGCCTAGAATGGCAGTTTTCATAATGTAGGGAACATTTTGGTATACACAGGAAGGTAAGTGCAGAATATATTCCAATAATTAACACACACTATTTCTTCTTTCCTCCTCATTTAGCTTGACCCCTTTGAAAGTAGCGATCCTTTCATATCTTCAAGTAACTCTTCAAAAGGCCCAGGTAAGAGGGAAGTATTTTCTTCCTGTAAAATGCACAGGTAACTTCGGCTGTCTTTCTGACACACAGTATATCAGTTAAAATTTCCCTTGTTATTATCATTCATCTGTTTATGTGAATGAAGATTGCCAGAACCAGTGCTAGGCAAAGCAGATTAAGCAATTCCTTATGGCCCCAAGCAGCTCAACGGAGGCCCCCTATTAATTATTAGTATGTGTTGGGGGAGGCCAAAAATATTCCTGCATAGGACCCGCAGTGAGTTAACATTGGCAATGGAGATTGCACAGAATTCACTGTCAAGCCTCAATAGTAAAAGCAGACTGCAGTTCTATGGGATAGTCATCACAGCCTGTAATACGTATACTATCGAAGAATCCTCCACACACATGCTTTGTATTGCTCCTAAACTTTCTTCTAAGCTAACAGTGATGAAACAGGAGATAAATTAATCCACCCTGGGGCAACATTAGCTCTTTTTGGGTAATTCTTCTTTAAGTGCAGAATTCCAAGGACAGCCATGGGCAGAGCAGTCCCTGGGAATGTGACTGCAATGGAACTATGATGCTGGGGAGCTGGGAGATACACACTTAGTGCAGAGGGCCTGGATACAGATGGTTCTGTCCTTCTAGCAGCTCTCTCAACATCCATATCTTCTGAGGATCAAACTACCTGGTCCTCCTCAGGTTTGAAAACTGCCAGCTCTTCCTACAGTGGAGAATATGGAGGGGAGAATTTTCATGTGCCACCCCTTACTCTTCCTTTCTCCTCTGAAGGTGACAGTCTGGACCTACCTAGGTTAAGAACGTGTCATTTGAGCATGACTGATTCTCACGGATAAACAAGACTTCAGGGTGACTTAGAAGTTTTCAAGATCATGGAAGAGTTTGCAGAAGCTGATAAATTGTTCACATTGGTGAACTCAATTGAGGAACAGAATTTAAAAACTAGGATACTAGAAATAAACAGGAATTTAGAGATGCTGTCTTCTAACCTTTAGAAACACAATGCTTGAGAAAGGAATCTTTGGGAGAGCTGGAATGTGTTCTGAGTAGACGGGCTTGTTTATATGGGGACATCTTGAAAAAGTAATCCAAATTAATTAAAGGTGTGAATTTGAAGTGGATTATTTAAAGCCATTAAACCCCTGTGTGAACACTCTCTTTCAGAACTAAAGAAATCTTAATTTAGTTTATTTTAATTAAACCAAATTAAGGCCATTTAAATTCTGAATGAGGATGTTCATGCAGAGGTTTATTGCGGTTTAAATAATCAGCTTCAAATTTACACCTTCAGTTAATTTAGATTAATTTTCCTGGATGCCCCCATGTAAACAAGCCCTTAAGTAACAGACAGTCTGAATGAACAGCATTAAAAAGAAGCTGCTGGCTACGAAAGAGAGCTCAGGATGGAGTGGACCGGTAGCAGTTCAATTAATTGAGCTTCTCTCCTTATATCTTTTCATCTTGGTAACAGTGCATGTTTTTTGTTACTGCCAAATTTTTCACACATGGAGAAAGAGATGGTCATTCTTTTAGTTCACGAAAGCCACGATTGCTGACTTGCAAGTATTTTATGGCAAATGTTTTATAAAATCATGTTGTAGGTGTTAGATCGTACTTAATGAGGCTTTGTCATGAGTTTGACTGCATCGTAAGGAAAAAACATGACTTTCCTGTGAATTTATTAACTAATTTGTGCTGCTGGTACTAGTGTCATGAGGACTTCTTTATCCTGGTGTCCTTTTTTAATTTATCTGGTGGTCTACTTTAGTGACAGTAGATTTTTCCTCAGTTTAGGTATTCTTTTAAACAAAATAAAAACCATATAGCTTTGTTCTATACTTGTTTCAGATCCTTTTGGAACGTTAGACCCATTTGGAAGTGGTGCCTTCAGTAGCAGTGAGGGTTTTGCAGATTTTAGCCAGATGTCAAAGGTAAATGTTACCGAGGAAGCATCAGTCCTTCTCTATAAACATTTTTCCTTTTTTTTTTTCCTTTTAATTCTTGAAGAGTGTGAAGAAGAGAATAGTATTAAAGCTGATATTCAGATCCCTTCACTGTTTTTATATTGAAACAAGCAAAATCTTGCAGTCACAGTTGGAAAAACTCTCTGAAAGGAACTAATGATATAATTACTATAATTACTAATGATGTAATGATAGGGAGGGGGGGCCTGTGTTCTAGTGTAACTTAGTTGACCAAATGACTATTATTGAGTCACTCTGGTGGCTCCGTAGTTAAGGTTGTGTTAAGATTTGCATGGAAAACAGGATTCAAATCCCTTCATTCACTTTCTGTATTTTAATTTACTCTCAGTATTTTAACACAACTCTTCATTATTTATTTGGTCAAAAATTTACTTTTTTTTTCAGAAGAAACATTTAAAAGTGAACCTTTTTTGAAATTTTCCTAGAAAATCAAACTTTTTGGGCCTTCCTGTAATAAAACAAACGGACATCACAAATTCAAACTTCTCACGCACATTTTCAAATATCAGAGAAGTAGGACAATTTAAAAAAAAAAGTAATTCTCTTTATTTGTCATAATATAACATAAGTAACTGGTAGAGCTGTAATCCCAACTGCCTAGCCTTACTTTTGTTGAGTCTTCAGCTGTACTTCTCACATCTACATCCCCAGAGCCAGAAAAGTAAGGTGTAAAACCTACATCTGGCGAGCCAGAAAAGTAAGGTGTAAAAAGCCAGAAAAGTAAGGTGTAAAAAGAGTATGGAGGTGTAGAAGGAAGCAGTGGTATAGCTATGGGTGGGCCATGGGCCACCCACTTTGAAAGCAGGCCCACCCAATCAGATTTTAAGCAATTTATCCCATGTTTTTATCAGCCTCTGTTTCGCTTGTGATACAAGGCTTGTGCCCACCCGTATCAACCACAGGCCCTGCAAAAAATCTGTTCTGGCTATGCCTCTGGAAGGAAGCCACAATCCTGTGTGTTGAGGTATCCTCACAGTGCTGCTGCTGCTGCCGCCTCTGCTCCCTGGGGTATGCTTAAAGGGACATAATCATGTCTGGAACACTGTCTCTGTCCTGGCTTCCCCTCTTCTATATGTGTTCACAAAGTCCACATCATTATTTTTTCCAAGATTCTTTTTGGAGTGTTAAAATGAATGTCAGTCACCCAGCCTTTACAATCAGCCCTACAATGACAAGTTGAATAAGAACAGCCATACTGAGTCAGACTAATGGTCCATCTAGCCCAATATCCTGTCTTCCAACAGTGGCCAATGCCAGGGTCTTCAGAGGGAATGAATAGAAAGAGATTCATGTATGTGCACTGTAGAGATTCATGTGTGTGCACTGTAGAGGAAATATTGTCTAGGAAATAGATTTTATTTACTAAGGGATATTTATTTAAAGAAAAGAAAACTTTTAAAGATACATTTTCAAGGGATTTTACAGGACTCTCGTTTTTAAAATCAGAATGTCTTCCTTGTTTTGCTTATAAAGCTTTTTCCCACCACGGGGTGGCAGCAGCCTCTACAAATAGCAGAAGCTCGATTTTAGTTAGCAGAACTCTCCCTAGGAGCTTGAGCCTTCCAGTGCTTTACCTACAGAATTCCTTTTTTGTTGCAGGATTAAAACTTAACATTAATTTGAAAACATGATAAAACTACAGTGTAGTATTGGATAAATCAGTGTGGCATCACTTTTTATATTTTTATTTTTAGCTGGTTGGGAGGGGCCAGCAGAGACTAAAAAAGAAAGTATGGTTGAAAACTTGTACTGGGATGTTTTTCCAGATGCTTTTATAAAAAAATAGACAAAGGTGAACTGATATGGATGAGGAGGTTTGAGGGGGACAAGTTGCACACTCTAGGAGTGTTTCCAGACAATGTGCAATATTTCACTGCACTACCAGGGCATGTAACACATGGCTCTGTTATACTGTATGTACAAAAGTGGTCTGAGTGAAGGTCACTGTAGAAACTTGTATAATTATTATTATTTCTTAAGTGCCTGAAAAAAGACATCCCTGCTCTACAAACTAAGGCCCTGCTCCTGCAAATATTCACACATGCATAACTTTACACACATAATCAGTCCCAATTAATTAAGTTACTCTAGTCAGACATGTAAGCTTACATTGTGTAAGTGTTTGCAGAATCAAAGCCTAAATTACATATCATGTCGCAAGAGGTAGCACAATAATCTTTATAATCCATCCAGGCTAGTGCTCAGCATAATGGAGCAAAGACAGATGTGGATTTCTTTTTAATAATTAAATTAGGTGTCACTGTGGGGGAGGTAATCTCTCTTATTGTACTGTCTTCTGTTGGTGAGAGAGACAAGCTTTTGAGCTACTTAGGGTATGATCTACACAGCAAAGAAAAACCCTCATCTGGCCCATGCCAGCCAACTTGCGCTTGGGGTGCAGAGCTGTTCCATTGCTGTGTAGACTTCTGTACTCGGGCTTGAGTCCGGGCTCTGAGACCCTTCCACCCTGCAAGGTCCTTGAGCCAGTGCTCCAGCTGGTGTCCGGAAGTTTACATAGCAGTGAAACAGACCTACAGCCCAAGCACCGCAAGTCCAAGTCAGCCAGTATGGCCCGGCCACGGGTGTCTATTTGCTGCATAGAGAGACCCACATAGCTCTTCTTCAGGCCTGGGAAAGGTACTCCTAGGGCAGGGGTGGGCAAACTCTGACCTGCAGGCTGTATACGGCCCGTCTAAACTTTTCATCAGGCCCTCCAGCTATTGGTTCATGGAAGAGTTGCAGAACAAGCTGTGTGGTGTGGCAGCATCCACTAAACCTTCCAGCCCCACCCCTTCCCCCCATCCCTCTCCCACCACGTGGGCCCAGCAGCACCCTGGCTGGAGCAAGGCAGCTGCTCCCCCTGCAGAGCCCCACCTCTTTCTCCCCATCCCCCCAATACAATTTCTATACGCAGATGCGGCCCTACGGCCAAAACATTTGCCCACCCCGTCCAAGGGTCACAGCAAAGTGCAAGGTGGAATAGATTGTTTAGCATAATAATTAGCACATATTGTAAGGGACCATTCAAGGTAGAGTGGCCTGTCAACACCTCTGTAGTCATAGTACAAAAAGAGGGGGTTAGTGGGTTACAGGTTATTGTAATAGGTCATAAATCCAGTTTCACTGTTCAGTCCGTGATTTTTAGTGTCTAGCAGATTAATGAATTTAAGCTCTGAGGCTCATCTTTTGAAAGTGTAATGCAGGTTTCCTTTCAAAATGTAGACTGATACAGGTCAGATATAGAGTGATCACTTTGTGGAAAGTGTTCATCCACAGGTCAAAGGTTGTCTGTTTTTTAGCATTTTCCTTGGTGACTGCGTTTGAGAGCCTAGTGACTATCCGGTTTCACCGACATAGTTTTTGTTGGGGCATTTAGTGCTCTACATGATGTATATCACATGTTGTGCTAGTCATGTGTCGGAACAATCGATCTTGAAAGGTGTGTTGATCATTGTAGCAGTGGAAGTACGACTTCAGGATTTGCATCTCTTGTTCTGGCAGGATGGACCTTATGGATCTTTTAGTGTGCGATAGAAGGGTCCATGGGGCTAGTACACTATAGACTATAGAAGACTATAGAAGGGTCCATGGGGCTAGTACACTATAGATTTACACCCCAGCTTGCCATGTACTAACACTATGTGTAGTGAAACCCTTAGGAACGAGTGAGTAAGTGAGGCTGTTGTGCAACAGTCCTTTTTTTATATATGAAATTTTCAATAGGCACATAGAGCACATTTTACTATATCCAGTACTCCAAATGCCAGATTTGTGACTGTTTCTGTACAGAAGGATAATATGATAATAGGAATAAAAAACAGTTTTGCCTCCCTTTTTTTCTCCTTATTATTCCCCAAGTTTCCTTTCTCTCGTGTCAGGATTTTGCTAGGGATAAAAATTGTAAAAAGTGACTAAAGTGTATAAGTACCAATTAAAATTATTAGGAGTTAGGTGCTTTTGAAACTTGAACTCAGGCTCCCTATTCACTAAGATGCTTTTGTGAATTTCCCTCATCATTTTTCTGAGTTAATTCAATTGGGAGTTAATAATTTTCCGTTATTTACTTTCTATAAAGTTAACAGATCATTTTCACTATCTGTGTATGTTTACCTTTCCTTTATCTCGTAGCCCATAGCTTCAGACCCTTTCACCTCCTCTTTTGGAGGGATGGGATTCTCAGATGACCCTTTTAAAAGTAAGCCAGACACTCCAGCTCTCCCCCCGAAGAAAAATATTCCTCCACGACCCAAGCCACCAAGTGGTAAGTAGATTTTTTTCTTAGTAGCCAATTACCCCAGTTTTTCCATCTGTTTGTCAAGATAGAAAATCATAAACTTCTCTTTATCTTGTTGACCTTAGTCAGCCCAGATACCAAGAAGACCAGCAGCTGATTCAGACCTGCAGTACATGGTACTAAATATCACGTTTCAGTAAATGGCAAGACATGTCTACATGTTTTTGCATTAGTTCATTTCTGAGTGTATTGGTCAATTTCTGTGTGAAAAATTCCTAAATATGAATGAATCTGGTATATAGGTTGAGCTAAGAATATAAACCTTGTTTTGGTTTGTTGTACAGCTTGAGGTCATTTGCTGTCCCAAGATTTCATTCTCTAAACCATTCAGGTGCTGGTACAATTATTTAAAAATGGGAGACACTTCATAACTGTTAGTTTCAAGTCCACTTTTATCAAGTTGATATATTTCAGTTGACTTAAACAGTGACATTTTGGTTAGCTCACAGAAAAAAAACATAATCCTGGCACAAACAGGCTTCCAGTTTAGTCTCTAAACACTGGCAAAGATTTTCTGTAACATACAAATGTATGGACTAAGCATCCAAAATTTCTAGAAACACTCTTTTTTTTACTATGGTTTTATAAGGTTTAATTAGATATTGTAACTGCCAAAGTTCCAGGCAAATGAACCTATATTTCCCCTCAGTGGGTCCAGTAAGGGCACCCACTGTCAGGGTTCCAGCCCCCCAGCCATTGCTTTCTCGGGTGGAAACCTGCGTCTCGCTCCCTTCTGACCATGGTATTTCCAGGCTTTGCAGAGTTCCCTGACTTTACTTTGTGGTTCTCTGCAGAAACAGGCTGCCCAAGCACACTGGCTGGCTTTCTCTTTGGAGATGGTTGAGATTTTGATTACCCACGTTTATAGATATCACAGCTTTTTTTAAACATGCCTGTATTATTCTTAAGGTAAAGCACTACAGAGAAAACCTATTAAAAACAGTGAAAGGCCCTACCTGCATGTTAAGCTTGCCAGAGAGCACACCAATTCTAACATGGTCCCTGGCAGGGCCAATCCTTCAGCACCTCATCTTGAAACTTGTGATTTCAAGTTCATCACTGCTTCAGCTCAGAGCAAGCACACAGTTGTAAGGGGCCAAGTCCTTCCAATATTTCCCTAGGGAGGGCCTTCCATGAGAGGTTCTATCCATTTACTGGATCAGGAAGAAGGCCCTGAGCCTGTTTATGACCAGGCTGTTTATCCAAAAATCCTTTCTTTGTCTCTTCGTCCATGGAAAATCCTGTTTAAATTGATATATGCCAATGGTTCTCAACCTATTAGCCATTGTGGGCCACATATGCAGTCTCTGTGTGTTATGTGGTCAGCATCCACACAATATATATACTACCTGTGTGACCCTGTGGATGTCAGATTGGCTGCAGCTGTGTGCTGATTGGGCCGCAAATGGCCCGCAGGCCATGGGTCGAGAATCACTGGTATATGCATATACAGTACAACCTCAGAGTTACTAATTTGACCAATCAAATACACACTTCATTTGGAACTGGAATTACGGAATCAGGCAGCAGCAGAGACAAAAAGTAAAAAAGGAAAAGTAAATACAGAACAGTGCTGTGTTAAACATAAAAAAATAAAGGGAAAGTTTTTTTTTAAAAAGATTGAACAAGGGAAGGAATCCGTTTCTGTGCTCGTTTCATTTAAATTAAGATAGTTAAAAGCAGCATTTTTCTTCTGCATAATAAAGTTTAAAAGCTGTATTAAGTCAATGTTCAGTTGTAAACTTCTGAAAGAACCACCATATTGTTTTGTTCAGCATTACGAACATTTCAGAGTTATGAACAACCTCCATTCCGCAGGTATTCGTAACTCTGAGGTTCTACAGTACCTCTCCAGTAAGATTTAACTTAATTCAGTAAAGTTCATTCAGGATTTTGCAGGAAATTGTCAGTCTGTCACAGTAACCCCCAAACATTTTATGTGTGGATCATCCAGTTTCCTTATGTTACATTTTGGTCCTGTCTAACACTTTTGCTTTGCAGTTCTCAAACCTGTTTTACTTATAAAGCAAAATTGCTTGTTTGGTTGTCACTGCAGGTTAGCTAAGCTATGCATCCCCACTCAAAATGAGGCAGCACCCTTGTGGATGTACCCCAGATGTTACTGCAGGTTCTCATTTATTGTAAATTATGCCCATATCTCCAGACTGAAACAATGTTTGTGAAGTATTATTTAACAAAACGAAACCTTTTTGCAGACAGTACAGTTAATTTAAGTCTTGCCACCTTTATGAGGTCCTGCATTATAGCAGCCATTAAATCTTCAAACCCTAGTTTTCAGATGCCATTTGGGTTTTGTTCCTCAAAAGGATCATATAGAAAGATTTAAAAATTGGTTTCCAATTGATAAGGCATTTTGGAACATTGCGGGTCTGAGTATTGGTGAATACTGACCAAAAAAGAATTGAGTGATTGTAGCAAGGTCCTTGAAATAGTTAATCCCATATCTGTCTACTTATAGGTCTCTATCACTGTAGTATCTAAGAGCCTTCCAGGAATTTAAATTAGAAATAATAATACATTACATATACAATAAAATAGACCAACAGGACACTGAGTAGTGAGAGAGAGAATACACTGTGCAGTAAGAGGTAATCTTTGCCATCTAGCATGCTGTGGGTGGTGGAATGCTGTCTATGAAAACTGACAAAAAATACATTTTTATGTTTTTGGCTAGGGAATATTTTATTTGACCTTACTTTCTGAAAAAGGGTCTGAACGAAATAATTCAAAATTTAAAAGGGATCTGTAAAATGGAAGAAGATTAACAGATAATACTGATGAGGCATACTTAATATTATTTTTTAGTGTGGTTTCTTTCTATATCTTTCTTGTGTAAACACGATTATTCCTAGCAAATACAGTGTAATTATAACAACGAAGACGGGGAATGGAAGTCAAAGAATTGGCTCCCCTGTGCATGTTACCTTGATTTGTATCTCCTCCTGTTCCCCAAAGGAAGTTTTTCTGCAGTCTGTCTTAGAAGGTGGTTGACTTAGTATACTGCCTTATTTTGCCTGTATTTGCAACTGTAAAAGACTACATTTATTTTAATTTCATTAATTTTAATTTATTTTGAATTTAGACAAGAGAATATTGCTTTTATTTAGCTTTTTGCAAAAGTAGCATCTTAAGTATCTGCATTTCTACTATTATGTGGAGACAGAAAATTTACCAGGAGCTCTTAAAGTAAACTATATAGGAAACAAAGTTATTCTTTTGGAAAGCTAATGAGCCTTGTGTACTATGCACAGTTATACTTCTCCCTTCCTTCCCTATGAACAATCATCAGTGGTTTCTTAAAACATGAGAAATTACATAGTAATGTTCTGTGATGCTTGCAAGAGATACAAATGAGTGTTATGATGGAAATCCTGTTCACAAAACAAGTAACAGAAGAGAGGAACTTCCGTTGTTTCTTACCTTGCTCGTTAGTCCGTTTAATTCAAAAACAAGTATGTGGTAAAGATCTTTCTAAGAGGTGAAAAAATATCAGTTCAGATCAGAAAAACCTAAAACTTGGCCTTATTACTGTCAGTTTACACTCTTTCTTTATCATGTAGTTGATAAGAAAAACACACAAGCATTGTGATATTGAAAAGTACTAATGTGGTTTGTATCTATTTTTTCTGAATAACAAAGGAATACGGTAAAGTACCAATAAAAGATCTCTAGCTGCCCTCAGCTAGAGGACTCTGACACTGATTTCTACTTGATCTGAATTGATTTATGCAAAATTATTGGCCTTATGCCAGATTCACCCCTACAGGCACAGGGGAAGATATGCATTGACATAACTCTGTGCCTGCGGGGGCAGGGGCACCAAGAGGATGATTCATCCCAGGAGAAGCCAGCAGCAATATCACCACTGCCTTCCCCACAGGTTTCTGTCTGAGGAGTGTTAGAGCCTGTCTTGTAGCGGCTCCCCTAGAAAGGCAGTGAATCAGCACATTGATTATCTTGCCTGGTCTGATACCACCTTTGGATCTGTGCTGGCTGCCTGAGAATCACCTGACAGAGCAAAGAAATGTGCCCCCTCCAATCCTGGCTTGCTCCTGGTGAACCTTCTGCTACAAAGAGTCCATAGTCTCCATTCAACCAGTTATATTTAATCATGCCCCTGGCATTAATTTCCCATTAAATCTCATTAAACACAATTGGTTTGACACTGAAATTCTCTCTGTCATGGTATTTGAGCATTGTAACTAGGCTCTTATTGACCTTCTTTGTCTTTGGTAAAGGATTTCAAAGGGGCCTCCAGAAATGCACCTGTAAAAAGCAGTATTTGTACATGTAAATAGACACTTAGATTAATAAATTCCAAGGCCAAAATGGACCATTGTGGTGATCTAGTAAGGCCTGCTGTATAACACAGACCATACTTACAGTTATATAATAAAAATTTATGCCTTATTTCAAGTCTGAATTTGTCTAGTTTCAACTTCCAGCCATTGGATCATGTTTTTACCTTTCTCTGCTAGATTGAAGAGCCCATTATTAAATATTTGTTCCCTTTGTAGATACTTACAGACTGTAGCAAGTCACCCTTCTTTGTTAAACTAAATAAATTGAGTTCTTTGAGTCTATCGCAATAAAGATATGTTTTCTACTCCTTTAATTATTCTCATGTCTCTTTTCTGAACCCACTATAATTTAACATCCTCCTTGAAGTGTGGGCATGACAACCAGACACAGTATTTCTGCAGTAGTTGCACCAGTGTCAAATATCCTTTCTTCTCCTCCTTTAGATTCCGCTGTTTATGCATCCCAGGATCACATTAGCTTTTTTGACCACAGCATCACATTGGGAGCTCATATTCAGCTGATTATCCACCATGACCCCCAAATCTTTTTCAGATTCACTGTTTCCCAGTGTACTGACAGGTACTTCTACTCGTACACTGCCCATTGTTTGTGGTCACTCATGTTGCATCTGAAGAGGGCAGGCAAACACACATAGTGTAGTGGGCCTTATAGTGTGGTCACATATCTCCTGAAATCCATATAATTTCATACCTCTCCACTTTTTAGAAGAAACTCTTGAAATTTGTTTCCCTAAAGTTGTTTCTTAGACTGTCCTCTATCAGCTTTATTTTCATCCTACAAATGTAAAAGGAGGAGTTGTCCCTGCCCTGAACCTAGTTTAAGGGGGCTATCAAAGTTAGATTTAGCCTGTTCTATGCAAGTCAGGGTTGGCTAATAGATAGTAACTTGTATTGATATTTTGGGTGAGAGGTACCATATGTGAGCAATTTGAATTATATTGTAAATGTTTTTAGACCATCTTAATATATTGGTATAATTTGCAGATTTGCAAATACACTTAATTTTATCTTTTAATTTCCTGTTGAAAGTATCTCTTTGATTGTGGCACTCAGTGTTACTAAACTTTCAGGCGTTGTAGTATAGGTTCCTGTAAAATTTACCTGTAATTAATAAAGGAGGTAATAAAAAACGGATCCACTGAAACCTGTCAGTTAAAATGTGCTGTCTTCAGGTTCTCACAGATTAACAATTACATGTTTTCTGCAATGAACTGCAGATTGAAATCAGTCAGAGTTCACCGCTAACTAGTTTCTAGGTAAAAGTTGTTGATTGCAAAAAGAGAGAAACAGATTTTTTTTAAAGTACAGGAAGTTCCTGTGTGGGTGTCAGTGATTGGGTTATAAGTAAAATTCAGTATTCTAGTGCTTTGATCGTGGGACCTGCTGCATTTACCCCACCCTAACCCACTTCCTTTAAATGCAGCACCATGCATTCCACATTGTGGTTTTAACAGTACTGCTAACCAGTGATATTAGTGGAAGAATCTTCACCACTAACCAGTGTGTAACCTTCAACCTCTTCTACGTTTTTATTGCTTGCTTATAGTGGTTGTGACCTTTTTGACCTTGAAAGAATATAAAAATTATAACAGTTTGAAATAAAAATGTAATCTACTTACAAATGGCTGTAGATATAGCATGCAATATAAATGAATGCTTGTAATAGTAATTTTTAAAAGTAACTTCTGATCTCTAGTTTTTTCTTCATTGAAAATTTGGAATTTGAATTAAATGTTTGTGTCTCAGTGACTAATCTAGTTTTTGTATGTATTAACTATTGACTTCTGTAGTGGTAACATATTTGCCAGTAGTGTGCCACACTTCCATGTTTTATTGGAACACTAAGAAAATAACAAATAGCTGGAAAATAATCACATAATAGTTTAGAATTCAAGAGAGTAAGTGTTACTCTGTTTTAAATAGAAATTGCTTGGCTATTATTTGTTAAAAATTTAGATACTACAATAAATATTAAGTAGGAATTCCCATTCTTCTGAACTAGTTGATGCATTATATTTCATGTTTACTTTATATATCTTATATATGCTTGGTAAAAAGATAGATTCGCACCATATCCAGAGAGATTAGCCAAGATTTTAGGTGGGTTTTTTTTTTTCATTCTGTATCTGAGAGTCTTGTCTATTATGGAAACTGAATTTATAAATTGACATCTCAGAGGTTAGTGGTTAGCACCTCTGCCTTTGAGTTAAGGACTTCAATTCCGTTCCCACGTTGTTCTTATAATTGGTATTATTTCTGAGCTGTCAAAATATCACAAGAAATCCTGAGAAGACAGAACACTGTGAACTTCCCACTGAGCTGCCTTCAATTAAGAAGTATGACCATGGTGCTTCAGAGGGATCAACTTGTACTGAGCTCCATTGACTTCAATAGGATTCAGTTTTAGCGTTAAGGTCTGCATAAATGCATCCCTTTTCAGAATCAAAGCTTACATTAATTAATTATTTCATGGAAAACAAAATAAATAATTGATCAAGCTAAAGTATTTGGATATTAGTTCCAAATCAGACCTATTAAATGTGTTTGCTTCTGAGGCCCTCTTAAATTTCTTTAAAATTCAAAGCTTTAAGAGCCTATCCTACTACCAATACAGACAGTAAAGTCTCCCATTGACTTCAGTAAGAACTGGATCAGGCCCTATGTGACCTTTTCTCACCTCATGAGCTGGCAGATAAATGCAGATGGTATCTGAATCTTGCAATCTGTAAAAAATATGTCAAGAATTCCAATTCTTTTAAATACAATTTAAACAATATTTTAATCAGACTATTCTGCAAACTCCAAATTCAGATTGTGTTAATTATTCCAGCATATACAGGAAAGATAGTTCCCTAACATAGGGGTGGGGAGGGCTTTGCCATAGCTTCACCACATGTAAGTTACTTGAAGCAGGCTATGTAAGCCACAGTGAAGAGCTCCCATGACCTGGAGGTGTGGAAAGGTAGTCAGTCCTTAGGATCAGATATATCTGTTATTGTTCAGTTCATATGGTACATGGTTCTTATAGGCTGTTTAAGGGACTGATGTCCCAGTTTTAACCTCCCATGTGTGAATTTATATTGAGAGAAAATGTGAAGACAAGTTGATTCTGGACAAATGAATAGATAGAGATATATTGGTGTGTATCTATATGCATGCCAGATTTATATAGACCATTCTGATATTGTTTGCTCTCCTCTATATTTGCAGCTTTCTCCCCCTTTATGTTAATGATAAATATAGCGATTTTTCAAATGTCACTTCTCTAAATTTAAGGTATTTTATGGTTTGACTATTTGACATTTGAAACTCTTTTTAGATTTGTAAAAATAATTTTGGATTTAGTACTCTGTGTGCAAAGGGGTAAGGACCTTAGATTCAGCACTGCCTTTTGCATTGCTCAAGAACACTTTTAGCTGTATTTGTTTTTTGGACAAAATTTTGTTCAATTTCTTTGTAAAAATATTGAAAATCCAGGTTGAATACTACACGTACTGGGGATATGTTAAACTAATTTTCTTTTAAATTTGCCATATTTTTAATAAAAACCTTAACTCCATGAACACTTAATACAAAAGCCTTACCTGAACTCTTACCACATTTTTATTACTTAGGCTAAATTCTTTGCTGACTTGCATCCAATGCAATATAACTCGGCACAGGATTTGGCCTATGTATTTCTTCAGATTACTTTAAGAAGACTGTCTTGGTTTTCAGTGTGAAACAATTCATTATTAATTATGCAGTATAATTGAAATCAAGAATTTACAATGAGCAAAATGATTAACAAGACAAAAGCAAATACTAAACTTCCCTTGCAGTTTTAAAATTTTACATTCCTCTTCACTTGGAGCACTTCTTTAGTTGTGTTTATTCATACTATATGGATGGATAGCTTTCTTTGGGAGGCAGGAAGAATATTAAAATGGCTTTATTTAATTAGGTAGTCAACCAAAAAAGGTGTTGTCCTTATTCCCACTTATGGGCTAAGGCATCTCTGGTGTTTCAAAACATTGGAACCTTCTGGATGCATGTTTGGGGTAGCATGGGTGCTTGCTCATGGTTCTGAAAGTTGGATACCCATTGTTATAAAAAGGTGGTGTAGTCCCCAGTCATCTCAATTCTTCCTCTTTGTGGCTGTGAGCAGGAACCTCAGTTTTAGAGTTGGTGACTGACAGAAAGACACACTTTTTTTCATGACTTCCAGAAGACTTGACAGTTAGGTTACAACTTGTTGTGCAGGATAAATGATTCATGGGTGGAGCAGCTGGCCCAGCCACAAACTAAATATTCCATTCACATTTTGATTGTGTTTGTTTATGATAATCTCTTACACGGAAGGTGATTTGTCAGTACTAATTGATGAAGCAACTTGTTCTGAAGATAATTTACCTGTTCATTTTTGCAATAGCAACTTATAGTCAAGCTTGCATAGTGATTTCTATTCTAATCTCCTTTTTTCAAAAGTTGATAACTTTTGGAAATTCTCACTTTTCCAGATACATTTTTCTAATATCTGTCCAAGGGGTGTGTGGGGTTGGTTTTTAAGTTTAAGTAAAAATTATTTAAAAATTTTTAAATACAGGGAGAATGCAGGGAAATTATATATATTTTCATTTTGTGAACAGCTCTACAGCCAAAGCTGCTGAGAGTCTGAAATATGGCAAAGAAATAGCCCTTCTTGAAGAGAAATGTCTGAGTGTTCTGAAGAAAATCAGGTTTGGTTTTACTGAGTTATGATCATATACTGAAAATGTGTAGTGCGTTTGTACTATTTTTTCTATAAGCTTGTAAAGTGGACAGCTAAGGAAAGGTGCATTCCACCTCTGTGGGCTGGGTGGATAATTTACTTGCTTAGAGACAAGCTCACTAAAGGAGTTAAAGCAGAATGCTGAACAGTTGGTAAGGTGCCAAGGAGGAGCCATGCTGTGATGTACTTTACAAACTCTGCAGCCCCTAAGGCTTGCATGAGTGGGGTTTCCTCTTGCATATCTGAGTTGCATGAGAAAGGCGTCCAGGTATTGTCTCAAGTATTGTCCAGATTATGGATTTTAAACTCATTACTGTAAATTTTTCTACAAACTAGCAGAAGTCTGAAATCCTGGATAGTGAATCTTCTACTCTTGATTAATTTTTTCTACCCTAGAAAGAGTCCCATTCAAAAAACTACTTTGGGGACATTTAAAGTTGCATATAAGTGCTTCAGTCAGGCTGTGCCAAAGGTAATGTGATATGTATAACTTTCTACCCCCGTGTGTGTGTACGTGGTAATTACATGATCACACATTCTTTATCATAAATATATTTTTGGTTGGTTTTGTTTTTCTGAGAGGAATGTTAGGCTCAGACCCTAAATGGAGAATCTAACAAAATCTAACAGAAAATATTAAGGTCTTCACTTCTGCATAATTTTGTAGCTACGATATCCCACTGCATCATTAATAAGACAAGTTTTATAATAGCATGCTACACGGGTGCCTCCTCAGTAAACTATTGAGAAGAAATAGTCACCCTGAACTCCAGTGCTGCCTCTAAACAGCCACCCATGTCACTTGACTTAAAGCTGGTCCTGAGGTATGAAATTAGATAAGCCCTCAGAATGGGTGGAGTTCATTACTAAATTAACAGCATTTACTGTGGTAAACCATTTTGTTCATCATCTTTTTTGCTGAAGTGAGTCCTCTGTGTGGTTTGGGTGCACCACTTGGGTAACTGCTGAAACTGCTGTGGTTTCAGAATAAGACCTGTTTTGCTTTTTGTCAAGCTTTTTTCCCGTGAAACTATTAGCTAAAATACCAACATAATAAGAAAGAACTGCAAATATTTATTTGCATTTTTCTACTTCCAAACCTGAAAAGGCATTTTACTATACGAATCTAATTATAAAACTACACATTTTTTAATCTCCAAGGAATCAAAGTTGAAACTGTGCTCTTTACTCAGTCATTAATGACATATGTTTAGCAATATTGCTGTTACCATTGTTTGGTTTGGTTTGTTCTGTTAATTTTGTTGGGGATTTGGGGTTTGATTGGTTTGGTTTGGGGTTTTTCTTGGTCTGTTTGTATCAATATAAAAACTTTCAGCATGCTTCTCATGCTAGCCTAGGTTCTTGTAATCCCACACATGTAGAGTCAAAGACATACTGTATATCCCGTGCATACATTTACTTAAGTAGAGAGTTGCACTAGGTGTAAAACAATACAGAATTTAGCACATGCTAAAGGGAAGAATTTGGGTGCCATGGGTAAGATTATAAATAGGATTATTAATTGGTGGGCAGTGGTAAGAAGGAAACTCGTACATTGGAAGACCTAAGTCAATGAAGCAAACATTTTCCTGCTTTGAGAACCAGAGTATATTTGCCTGATAAGGGCCTTTACAAGGAGACCCTTTGCTGGAGGGCATCCATCACCTGTAAGTTGTCACTGGGATTGGTTTATCCAAGGCAAGCACTGACTATACATGGCGTTTCAGGGTAGAAGCAGGCCTTTTTCAACTTTGCCCTGGTTTGCTTCAAAATAAATTACCAAATTAAAACTCTCTTGAGATAAGTTTGTTTAATACAAAAACTGAAAAAAGGCATACATAAAGTGAAATTGAAGCCTTCTAAATTAACAGTAACTTCATAGTATTCATAGTGACACTTCCTTGGTAGCAGATTCATTCTTTTGTGATCTGTGCTAAAGATGAAACACAAGAAACCCCAATCCTCTTCACGTGTACTCTGAAACCACCATGGGGCTTCATGCAAAACATTAAAACAGACAGCTTAGAAAAAGCAGTTTTAGTGAGCAAATAAGTTGCAAGACTTGGGACCACAATTACAGTTATTGATTCCAAATAGTGATTTCAGCAACAGAAAATCTAACAGCTAAGAAAAGACCACTTAAAATGGAATGAGTTCGTTCTTTACAAATCTGCCCAGTGAGGTTTGGTATTAGAAACTGTAAGGCCAATTCTTTCATGTGTACCAATGCAGTCCTCTGACTTAAATGGAAATGTACAAGTGCAACTGAGGAGAATTTGGCTGATAGTATTCAGTAGCTGGGGTTAGAGAGCAAACTAAAACCAACACTTTAAGGGGAATTGTTCAAGGACAACCTGAATCTCAAATTAGGTTTTTCATGCAAAAAAACAGATATTCCAATTTTGTTTGTAGTCAGAATTAATTATTTAAAAAAAATAGTGTTTGCATGTAAGATTCTTTTGTCTGTAAGTTCTGGGCCGCTAAAGAACTCAATTATTAGTCATTGTCATTTGTCCATTTTTATCTCTTTACAGTAATACTCCAAATGCACAGTTCTGTATTTTTTAATGGATAGACTTGCATGGGTGTATATGAGAGAGAAATCTCCCATCAGATGTGGCCTAGAGTAGGATGTGTTATAAATATAATGATGGTGCGGATTAGGGGAGTGCAAAGGCAATCTGAAATTGTGGCAAAGGACACGAAAGAAAGTCCATATGAAAAGTGAGGAAAGCAAATACTGCTGATAATTCCTGTATATTTTGTGTCATTTCCTTACCTTGAGAATAATCTGCTGGTTTGATCTGCCTTGGTTTTAAAAATATACTGGCTGACCTGACCAGTTTATCCAACTTGAGGCTGAAAGCTGAAGTTGGCATTTATAAGCAGTATCCAGTACCTGTTGTATTAACCAGAAATGCAACATAGGGCACAGAAAGAACTTGCCATGAGCACTCTTCCTGAATTGTAGCATGAGGTCCAGCTGGCTGAGCAAAATCAGAGGAGGAACCTATCAAAATTGCAGGCAAATCATCCATTTTTTTCTCCATTACTTGGCATTTATAAAGAATTGGAGGCCATGAAGTCTGTTCTTTTTCAGACTCAGACTGGAGTGATTGTACCCGGGTTTTATAAGTGCAGGTGATCCGCTTCTTTAACACAGCAGTTCTTAAACTGGGGAGTAGGCCCCCCTAAGGGAGTGCGAGATGGATTGTGGGGGGGTACCATGGGTGGAGTTTAGGGCAGCATGGGTGGGGCAATGCCCCCCAAACTTATGATGATGGAGCCGTCTCCCCCTGCTGGATGAGGGGCACCGGGCTGAGAGTGAGGCCAGGTGATGGTGGGGCAGCCCTGAGCGGGTGTTGGGGGTGGGGGACCCTTGGGAGCAGAGGCAGGGGGAGAGGCTGCTGGGGGCAGCAGGCCTGGCACTGCTGGCGGAGTGGGGAACAGAGCTGGTCCAGCTCCACTATCCACGCTTTGCACAATTGCTTCCGTCTCCAGGCGGAGTGCTGCTAGCAGCAGCTGCCACCTGCCTCCCACAGCAGCAGCAGGACCCCCCACCACAGCCACTCTGCAGGCTCCTGGAGTCGGTGGCTGTGTCCACGCTGTTGCCCAAGGATAATCCTGACGATAAAGTGCGATTCGCTCCCATGCCCACAATTTCTCTGATGGGTCACATCAGACTCCAGAGCTGTGAGAGAGCTGCTGCTATATCTTTCTCCCTCCTCCCCCCCAAATTAAGCAGTCAAACTATGGCTATGATATGTAGGCCCTGTTTTTTTTCCTGAAAGTGGGCAGGAGGTTTTGGGAGTAGAGGGGTGCAATTGTTACACAAAAGTCCATGGAGGGGTCCCCTTTTAAAACGTTTTTGAACCAATGATTTAACGACCACTAAATACTAGCTATCACTTGTCAGTACAGGGTTTTTGATTGTCCCAGGATGCCAGATGTCAGGATTTTTCCCAGAATGCAAGAAAGAGATTAAAAATAGCATTGTCTTCCATGTGCAAGCAAAACAACAATATATTTCTATACCTTTATAAACAAGTTAGAATATTTAGGAATCACTGATAAGTCCTTTTGTCAAGATGATAATATTTCCACCTATTTAGTAGGAAACGCAGATGCAAAATATTAATAAAATTCCCACGGGCTGTTAATTATTGGAACGAGTTTCTGATGCTATAATTCTGAAATTCAAATAACATGACCAAAAGGGTTCTCTTTCTGCAGAATCATTGTAAAATGGTACTGTTGCTGTAGCAATTCTGTTGTTAGGATGTAATAGCTTTTACAGCCTTATCTCATGTTTTTCAGCATCTTATAAATTCCATTTTGGATCAAATTTCTCATAGCTTATTCTCAGTCCTAATATTAATGTGTTTGGAAAATTTCAAGACTATACTGTATATGAGTAAGGGGTGTTTTGTTTGTATATTTGGTTTTTGGTTGTAGTTTTGTTTGGTTTTTGCAATCTCTGCTGTTGCATGGAGGCTGCATAAAAGTGTTGTAGTCCTCTTTTTGTTGCCTTCACATAACTCAAAAAACCTCACTTTTATAAAGTTTGAACTTATCGTACAACTAATGAGGGCAAGTGATTGTGACACATTTGAAAATATTTTATTTTGATATTAGTAAACATTGAAATGTGTTAATTTTAAATCTTTTAAAATGTATTTTTACATTTTTTACATAGTCACCATAGAAAGAAAATAAAAAACAAATCTGAACATACAATACTTTATTGTTGTAGAATTTATTTTTTTAGCTGGGACAGCCCGTTGTTATAATATTCATTAATTTTCCCCTGAATGTTATATGCACCAAATAATAGTCATAAGCACCTCCGACAGATTGACTTTACATTCTGAGAGGAAACAAAGACTGTGTCTCAAACTCACGTATGTATCATAAAGCATGTTTTATACCCTCTAAAATGCTTGGAGCTTGAACTCAATTCTTACTTTTGTATAAGGGCATCCTGGAGTGAATATATTACAGAACGCATACTAAGTTACAATTCAAAGGACTGGATGATTCCAATCAAATTATTTTAATAGTCAGAATAGACCTTATCTTGCAGGCCGGTTACTACTTTGAATGGGCACCCATCTGAGAATACCAGGTATTCTAGTCTTCTTGTTTATCTGTCTCAGCAATAGTTGATAGTAAATGCCTTTGTTCCCGTCAGATTTCATAAACTAAGTAGAATTTGGTCTGTGTGTTACTTGGATAAAAGAGCTTTAAGAAAATAAGGAAGATTATGGAATTCATTGTTTTATATGCTCCAAAGGCATAAAAAAAGGGCTAGACAAACACTTGAGGCTTGTCTACCCTGTCTCACAGTTCAGAATAAAGTGCTGTGCTGTACCTCTCCTGTGAGGGTGCTGTTGGTGTGAACTAAAAGATTTCTAGTTTGCATTATAATGTAAACCCTGCATTAAACCCCTATGTGGATGCTCTCATTCATGTTAAATTCACATCTTTAGTTCATTTGGACTAACTTCAGCGTGTCCCACGTAGGTGTGAGCCCTAAGTATCAGCGTGGACCCCCCTGGGCTACTCAGGAAGTTGGCGCAGGCTTCTTCCTTGTGTAGACAAGAACAGAGTCTACTCCCATTTCAAAGCAAGGTGGATGAAAGTGCAGTATAGAACTTTTAGTGCACAGCAGCAGGGTCCACAGGAATACAATGCATTGCAAGCTAATCCTGGGTAGATTTACACCCCAGTTTGCTGCAAGCTAAGTGTTTGTATTCATGATCCCCAAGTTGTACTGTATTTTCTTTTGGAACTTCTTAGAATCATAGAAGATGAGAGTTGGAAGGGAGCTCAACAGGTCATCTAGTCCAACCCTCTGCTCAAAGCAGGACTAACCTCAGTTAAATCATCTCAGCCAGGATTTTGTCAAGCCACAGCTTAAAAACCTCTAAAGATAGAGATTCCACCACCTCCCTACATAACCCATTCCAGTGCTTTACCATCCTCCTAGTGAAAAACGTTTTCCTAATACCCAACCTAGGCCTCCCCTACTGCAACTTGAGACTGTTGCTCCTTGTTCGGTCATCTACTACCATGGAGAATAGCCAAGCTCCATCCTCCCTGGAACGCCTTTTCAGGTAGTTAAAGGCTGCTATCAAATCCCCCCTCATTCTTCTCTTCTGCAGACTAAACAAGCCTAGTTCCCTCAGCTTCTCATAAGTCTTGTGCTCCATCCCGTAATAATTTTTGTTGCGTTCCGCTGGACTCTCTCCAATTTGTCCACATCCTTTTTGTAGTGGGGGCCCAAAACTGGACACAATACTCCAAATGCGGCCTCACCAATGCCGAATAGAAGGGAATAATTACTTCCATCGATCTGCTGGCAATGCTCCTATTAATGCAGCCCAATATGCTATTAACCTTCTTGGCAACCAGGGCACACTGCTGACTCATATCCAGCTTTTTATCCACTGTAACCCCCAGGTCTTTTTCTGCAGAACTGCTGCCTAGCCCGTCGGTCCCCCGTCTGTAGCTGTGCATGGGATTCTTCTGTCCTAAGTGCAGGACTCTGCACTTGTCCTTGTTGAACCCCATCAAATTTCTTTTGGCCTAGTCCTCCAATTTGTCTAGATCACTCTGTATCCTATCCCTACCTTCCAGGGTATCTACCACTCCCCCTAACTTAGTGTTATCTGCAGACTTGCTGAGGGTGCAATGTACCCCATCTTCCAGATCATTAATGAAGATGTTGAACAAAACCGACCCCAGGACCGACCCCTAGTGCACTCTGCTTGTTATCGGCTGCCAGCTAGACATGGAGCTCTTGATCACTACCCGTTGAGCCCAATGATCTAGCCAGCTCTATATCCATTTTATAGTCCATTCATCCAATCCATACTACTTTAACTTGCTGGTAAGAATACTGTGGGAGACTATCAAAAGTTTTGCTAAAATCAAGGTATATCATGTCCACCGCTTTCCCCACATCCACAGAGCCAATCACCTCTTCGTAAAAGGCAATCAGATTGATCAGGAATGACTTGCTCTTGGTGAATACAAGTTGACTGTTCCTGATCACCTTCCTCTCTTCCAAGTGCCTTAAAATGGATTCCTTGAGGACCTGCTCCATGATTTTTCCTGGGATTGAGGTGAGTCTGACCGGCCTGTAGTTCCCTGGATTCTCTTTCTTCCCTTTCTTGAAGATGGGCACTATATATGCCTTTTTCCAATCATCAGGGACCTCCCCCAATTGCCATGAGCTTTCCAAGACAATAGCCAATGGCTCTGAAATCAAATCAGCCAACTCTCTCAGCACCATCGGATGCATTGCATCTGGCCCCATGGACTTGTGTATGTTGAGTCTTTCTAAATAGTCCTGAACGTGTTCCTTCAGAACTGAGGAATGTTCACCTCCTCCCCATTCTGTGCTGCCCAATGCAGTAGTCTGGGAGCTGCCTTGCCTGTGAAGACAGAGGCAAAAAAGGCATTGACTACCTCAGCTTTCTCAACATCCTCTGTCACTAGGTTGCCTCCTTCATTCTGTAAGGGGTCCACACTTTTCCTAATCTTCCTCTTGTTGGTAACATACCTGTAGAAACCCTTCTTGTTCCCTTTCACATCCCTTGCTAGCTGCAACTCCAGTTGCACTTTGGCCTTCCTGATTTCATTGCTGCATGTTCGAGCAGTATTTTTATAATCCTCCCTAGTCATCTGACCAAGCTTCCACTTCCTGTAAGCTTCTTTTTGGTGTTTAAGCTCACCAAAGACTTCTTTGTTAAACCAAGCTGGGCACCTACCATATTTGCTCTTCTTTCTGCACATCGGATGGTTTGTTCCTACGCCCTCAATAAGGTTTCTTTAAAATACAGCCAGCTCTCTTGGATTCCTTTCCCCCTCATATTAGCCTCCCACGGGATCCAGCCCATCAGCTCACTGAGGGAGTCAGTCTGCTTTTTTCTGAAGTCCATGGTCTGTGTCCCTGCTGTTGTCCTTTCTTCCTTTTGTCAGGATCCTGAACTCTATCATCTCATGGTCATTTCCTGGAGTTCTCTTTACATTTCTCCATGTACCTTGTAATTGATTTGATTTTTTTATACTGAGGAGGGTCAAGTCAGGCATTTGTTTCTAGCGGAGCTGAGTTAAGGGTTGTTTGTACATCTTTCAGGAGGGCTAGTTTAGGAGACCTTGCCTTTTTTTTTTTTTCTTACCTGGTTTATTATTTATTTAGCCAAGGAAATTGCCCTTGCAAAAATGTTATTAACGCATATTTAATATCAAGAATTTAAATATCAGGATAAGAATATGAAACCTTTACTGAGGCTTGTCAGCAATTACACAAATAATCCCATTGACTTCATTAAAGTCCGTGACAATGCTTATAAGAATAAGTGATCAAGCTCTAAGAAATTAAATGATTCTTTAAATTTCCTCTCCAATTTATTTTTCTTATCGTGCATATATATTGCAATTGTGGCTGGATGAACCAGTTCTGAAAAAGAAAAGATACATGCAGATGATAGTCGTTAATCAGATTTTCATGAACATAGTTTTTTCACTCTTTAAAAATGTAAAACATTAAAGGCTAGATTTTTAAAGATGTTAGGCAGTAGGTGCCTAAATAACTTTAAAAATCTGGTCCTAAGTGCTCATTCTTATGTATTATTTAATGAAATGCCCAAAATCAAACTAAAATGTATGTATCTTTAGTCAAACAATGTTAGTACAAGTCATAATTGACAAATATTTCTGATCAGATGCCTTTATATAATGGTCTTCTATCTTTTTCAAATTTTGTCAATAGTACTTTTCTAAATTTAGATAAACTTATCACTGTTCATAACATTTTTTTATTAAAATCCATGAAGAGAGAAACAGCTGTTTAGACCTTTTTGAAGTGATGATGGGCGCTGTGATAACAGGTTAAATTTTAGACTGTTCCAAGAAGAATGGATGGTATTACATAAAGGTGCATGAAGGACAGTCTCCTACTTAGGAATTTGCATTTTCCATGGTAAGTAACCTCTCTTTCTCCTTTTTTTTTTTTTTTTCTCCTGAACTTTCCAGGTAAAAGTACTCCTGTAAGCCAGCTCGAGTCTGCAGATTTTACCAAGCCCCATGATCCATTCCAACCATTTGGGGCTGACAACAGTGACCCGTTTCAAAGTAAAAAGGGGTTTGGGGACCCATTTAGTGGAAAAGATCCATTTGCTCCCTCCTCTTCAAGTAAAACTTCTAAAGACTCTTCCTTGGGGTTTGCAGACTTCAGCTCTGTAAGTTAAGTTCATTGTCTCTGAGCGAACCACTTTCTGCTCTGCTTGCAGCAGACTCTAGGTTTTTTTGTTTTGTTTGTTTGTTTTTGTTTTAACTGCAGACATACTGTCTGTCCACTGGCTTCTGTCTCTTAGTACCTTCATGCTGTCCCCATTGCAGTTCTGTATTAATATTTCTGTGTAAAAAGGCATTTTCTCTCAATAAAAAAGGAGTTTTGAGTTTGATACATTTTAATAGGGTTTGTTTTCTTTTAAATTATTTTAGTACAGTGTGCCTTTTCTCTCAAGATCTTTGTAGCAGAATATTTGTACTGTTTTTGTTACATGGAGGGTGTTTTGTAATTGATTTTTGGAAGCCAAGATGTAAGAATTCTTCAGAAATAATTGTTGAAGACATTATACAATAGTTTCACCATATCCCCAAAAATAAATACTTAAAGTAAAGGGTTTTATACAGTATTTGTAACTGTTTGTGAAAAATGTTCTGACAATCCTGTCACAATGTTTTCTGTATGCACTGGAATATGAATCATAAAGAAACATAAACAAGACAGAGTGAAAATTATTAGCTCTTCACTTTTGTTAGCTGTTGAATTTTGTTCCAATTACTGATTATGTAGAGAAGCCCTTGTTAGACAATGCAAACTAAATTCAGTTTTGTAGACCCAGTATATTAACGTCCATATTGCATGCCACTGGAAAAAATCAAAAGGTCTTATAGCAAAGCCAAGTGCTTATCCAGGAGTAAGTACCAGGGGTTCCAAAAGCCTGGCTTTGTTTCTAGTGTTGGCAGATCCATGTGAAATCATTGTAAATGTAGTAATAGAGTGACTGTACTTTAATGCTACCACTTGTAAATAGAAAATATGTTCCATACACAGCCTCTGGCTTCTTTGTTCTTTCATGCGTTTTAAGTTTTGCTCTGTATTGCATTGCCATGCAATAAAATTACCAATGCAGTCTATTCTTTTAAATCTGGTGGATGAATTTCACTGTTAAGTAGGTGTGGGTTTTTATTTAAAAAGTTTAATCTCAAGTGGTATCAATTTTTAAACAGTTTTCTCCACTATCCATTCATAGTAAATGTTTCATTCTCCTACATGATATATGTTTAGCTGAGGTTCTCTGTGCATATTTTTTAGTTGCCCTCAGTTCTTTAGTTTATCTATGATACTGAAAATATCAAAACTCAAAATATTATGTAAACTTTACCATAATTAGTAAGTCTGTTGAAAGTTGGTGTACAGTTAAATTCTGTGACTGTATACAAAATGATGACCTAATAAAAGTCAGACACAAAGCTTGCTTTATCTGCAATTTTTTAATGATACCTAATTTCTTTTTTGGGAACAAGGATATATTATCTATTTATTTGTTAAAATTGAATGAATGACTGTTACCCAACAATGATGATTGTATTTACAAAGTAAAAATATGTCTTAGCTGGCAAGCATGAGTAAATTGTGAGTGATGATACCAAATGATTAACCATTTCTTCCATTTAAGTTTGTGTTTATGCCCCCTGAGCCATTAGGGTTGTAGGAGATAGGATCAACCTTGGAAAATAGGAAAAATAGGATCTGAATAACCATTTATTATTTAGCTGGTCATAGCTCAAGTTAATTTTTGTCACTGGGCAGTATTTTAGACTGATAAAACAAATTTAAACTTGCATTTGTAATTGCTGTCTATTGCATTGCGAAATTTTTTCACTAAATGCTCCTTTTAAAGAGAGAGGTTTATATGTTTCCGTGTTCTATTCAATATTATTTTCTTTCTAGTTGTGTACAATACAGGATCATGTTGCAATGATTAGTAATGCTTCACCTCTTGCTGTGTGAATTCAGAAGTAAACCAGATATCTCATAAATCAGAGAAGGGATTGTGCTTATCAGTTAGTTGGAGGATCTTGTTCTCAATTATGAAATTCCAAACAACTCCATTTACAGTGTTTTCTGACATGAAATGTGGTTCTCTAGGATCTGAAATTACCAGGTTGCTTAGCTGGAATTCCTTATGATTACAAGCAAAGAGAAGCTGAGGATTTCCTTTACTTTTTTAATTGTTGTTATAATCTCATAGACTATAAGGTCAGAAGGGAGCATTATGATCATCTAGTCTGACCTCCTGCACAACGTAGGCCACAGAACCTCACCCACCCACTCCTATAATAGACCCCTAACCTATGACTGAGTTACTGAAGTTTTCAAATAATTATTTAAAGATTTCAAGGTGTAGAGAATCCACCAGCATGTGACCCATGCCCCATGCTGCAGAGCACGGTGAAAACCCCCCAGGATCTCTGCCAATCTGCCCTGGGGAAAAAAATCCTTCTTCACTCCAAATATGGTGATCAGCTAAACCCTGATGGTGGTTTTTTGAATTACTGAGTTATTCTTACCCATTGGATTTAATGAGTGTGATTCCATTGCATTCTTGACTTTGGGATTGACATAAAACATGGGTCTTGAGAGCTGACAAAATATTTTGTTAGTTCGTTTTTCAGATATTTCTAGCATATAACTTCAACTTGTAGAAAAATTTGCAAAATTCCAGTAATCTTACAATCAATAGAAAAAGTCAAGCCAAGTGAGGCTTCTTTTGGTGGAAGGGGCGCTTGTTCATTCCACCAAAAGAAGTTGGCCCAATAAAAGATATTGCCTCACCTACTTTGTGCCTCTAATATTTTGGAACCACCATGGCTATAGCACCACTATAAACAATTGAAAGCACATTTTCATTTTCAACATTCAGAACAACATTCAGCATTCAGAACTAAGCTTAAAGATTGCCTTTTATATAAACTGGTAGCATAGTAAACACAATTCAATGCACGTGGAGTTTTGTCATGTATTAGACATATTTTACCTGCAGATGATTTGTCTTCTCTCCATTAATGTGCTTGTTCTAATATATTGAAAAATATATCTATACTTATTATTTGGGTGTTGTTTTAGATCCCTTATAGCAAATTAAAGTACCTGTGATAATGCATAGTAAATCTTCATGTGAGAAGTTTCTTTCAACGTTAGCTTTTGTTGAAATCTGGACAGCAATAATAATCATGTTATACTGATTTATTTGTAGCTCCCTAACATGGGCAATCAGCACATGGAACAGTGGTGATATTGAATTGTTAGGTTATACGTTCCACCATTGAACATTTAAGGTCCATTTAGATGTAACTTGAAAATTTAAGAAGCTCAATCAAAATACAATCAAAATTCTAAAAGACGTTGTGTTACTTAATCTGTTGGAGATTACAATATACTTGCATAATAAGTAGGGGCTACATATTGATACATAAGTATGCTTTTGAAATGATATGTTTGATCATGCTAATCTTACACATTTATTTAAAAATAAGAAATATGGATACAGTGTGTAATAAAAAGGGAGATTCTTGGAAAAATCAGAGCATATAATAAACTAGATATCTGCATATTTTTTATTTATTATTTAAAGTTAAACATATGCTTTCCTGAATTGAGGCCTATATAGATAAGAACAAAGTTTGTACTGGATGTGGTAGCAAAATAAGCTAGTGAAACTGTGTATTGTGCTGCATTCAAAGCTATGTCCTGTTATGAACCAGGGAGGTGGTATTCATAGTTTGATTAAACTAATGGTGAAATTTAGAATTCTGTGCACTGCTTTTCCCTTCCAAAAAGTCAAAATAATACATTTTTCTGAACATTCAAAGCAATTTTTAAGCAGTGGAAATAATACAGAGCTAAGGGCTAGTCTTGCAAATATTTACATGCAATCTAACACTTGTGTGCGTGTTTGCTGGACAGTGGGATTTTAAAGATTAAACACTAAAAACTAATTACTGATTTTATTTAAAGGTAAAATAAAATGTTGTTTTGACAAGAAAATAACATTTCTCACATTTTATACAAAATCCAGTGCACTCAGTTTTTATGTCCACTTCTTTAATATGTGAAACTCTGTGTAATACTAGGGCTGATTGTTATTGGAATAATTTTGCACATGGTTTCCATGTACTTAAATCAATAAATTATTTGATAAGATTAAAGAAGCATATAAACAGAATATTAAAATGTATTTTATTTCTTTAGTTTTCGTTGCTGAAGTAATTTGGATTCTTTTTTTATTGTTTGCTACTGTACTGCCTGAAAAACTCTGCATTTATTTTATAGACAATTGCAAAACCAGAATTTTACTTTTGATCGGATGGTGAAACTTCCCACAAATCTGCAGTCTTCAGGTTCACTGTTAACATGTATCACCATTTACAGACACCACTTCACAGTGTACTGGCATATCAGTAAATAGCTGCCAATTTTTGCCAGCTTGAAGCTAACATCTTTATGCATCTTTAGGATGGATGTAGGCTGCTATACCCCAAACTCTTCCAAGTAATTTTGCCCATGGATGTAGAGTTCCTCTCTATCCCCAGATCTTCTGGCCACTTTCTTGCATGCATATGGGAGCTGTATGCAGGCGGAACAACATCAGTGTGAAAAGTGTATGCCTGGGGTGAGAGGAGGAAGATATTAAGTAAAAAGATCAGTGAATGGAGTGAGAAAACCAGTGGGTGTATTTCTGGTTAATATCTAAAAGTGATAGCCTTATATGTCTTGTTACTTGATGCGCATTTCATAGTGAATTAGCTCTACTAATTCATGTTGCATACGATTTCTGCTGTTTTAATGTATATTTCTTTTGTTTATTAACCAAATTTCCATTTTTATTTTTTAGTTTGGAAATGAGGAGCAGCAGCTGGCATGGGCAAAGAGAGAGAGTGAGAAAGCAGAGCAGGAAAGGCTAGCTCGATTGCGAAGACAAGAGCAGGAAGACCTTGAATTGGCTATTGCACTTAGTAAGGCTGATATGCCAAACTCTTAAATCAGGTCTTTGGGCTCCACCCCATTCAAGTCAAACCCTTTTAAAAAAAATGTTTTTGTAAAAATACTAAAATCTTGTTTTATGTTGTGAAGTAATTGTAGTTATCTTTAAGTCAAAGTGTAACAAGACTGGCTGGTTATATCAAACTGGGCTCTCCATGGCTTTTCAAGTACATAATGCACAGAAAACACACTGTAAAAATTGTATTATACTTTCTAGATAAAAGTTACTGCTTGTAAGAAATTTATCGTATGACCCTAAGGTACTGAAAGCAAAGTTTCTTTATAATACAGACAGTGTTGCATACAGTAAGCTACAATTTGTGAATCTGGCTTTTATTACCAGAATTCCATTGTCATTGTTTTGAGGCTGCAGTATGAATAATAAAATTATAGAAAATGACACTTGTTTAAAAAAAAGAAGAAAGTATGTTTGTAAAATTATCACTTAGCTTTCAGTTATTTTTATTACATTTATTTAATTACTCATAGTAGGCCAATGACCATAAAGCCAGCTAGCTCAAAAACTTAAGGATGAATTCTTTCTTAGATGTTCCCCTTTTAATCAGTGAGATGTGGCTTATCTTTTAAGAGAAATGCTGATTACTTACATATTAGATGCATACAGACATAATTCAGGTAGAGTCAATCATATTTTGCATTCAAAGCCTATGAGAATTAATTGCTTTTTCTTATTTAAACATGTTTATTTGCATCAGAATTTTAATATTTGAACATTGTGATGTTAAAGGAGTGATCCTGATAATAGTAAATTGGACAAATGATGACTCAGATCTAAATCATGGGATAAAATATAGATTGATTCTATGAATGAGCATGAATACATAAATGATCGTGTTTGAGGCTTTTTTTAACATAATGTTGAACAATTTTCACACTTTTATATTTTAATTTTAAACTGTAATCTTCCCTGCAACCATATTTTCCCTTCATTTGCTCCAACGGGCAGAATATAGGGCTATTACTTGTATTATCCAATTGACTATGTTACAATCTCTACCTCGGAAGTGCTTAAGTGTGTGGTTTAATTTTTAAATATTATGATTGATGATTAGTTTCACTTCCCTTCATTTAAAGTTATATACCTTTTGTATAGACCAGAAAGTTCTTTACTTTAAATTAGCCCAAGTTCAGACAGATTTTATTTGCCAGATAGTAAGAATAAATGGTTAGTCATGCAAAAGTTACAGCAATATTTGTAGAACAGATAGGCTTAAAAAAACAGCCTATCTACTGATAGTACTAATTAGGCCAACAAGTCCATCTTTTTAATAGACTTCCAGAATTCAGGGAGTTTGTTACATGCATTTTATAAAGATAATGAAAAATGTATTTTACTTGTCACAGATATGAAATGAGTACTTACGGTATTTTTGCATTCATTTATAGAAACTGCTTTTCTTGGTAAATTACAGGAATCTCAATACTTTTTGTCCTTGCCTTGTGCTCTGGTTTTGTTTGTAAATGGAATGGGCATCTAGAGCCAAATTTTCAGAATGTTCTTTGTTGTTTGCATCCCCAATTCTGTACATGTGTATATTGGCTACTTAACATTCCTAATGTCCAGAAGTGTGGCCCTTAGCTTGCAAAACATTCTCTGTTGAATAGCATGGTATTTCTTCATCTTCTGTAATGTGTTTACATTTTTGTGTGTCCCTGTTTTGTTTTTATTTTTCCTTTTACAATGATGATAGTGCCTGTTTTCCAGTCAAAACAATCCCTACATTCTAATTGCCTCATTCTGGATGGTTTCTTTACACAGAGATAAGAATCCCAGTAGGGGTTATTTTCTCTGGTGACTAATTTTCAGACCTAGAAATGTAATTTAAACATTTGTTGTCTCAGGACAATACTGCATTTACACTGAAAATGGATTAAATTGAGAACATTTTTTAAGGTCTTCAGATAGAATATATTTGACAAATGGAAACCCATCATCTCGGAAGACATTTTACAGAGTTGCTGATCCCTAAATGTGTGTATAACTCCTGTTTAATGTTATTACAAATGTTATGGGCTTTTATATTTGTATCATGAGGGGAGAAGAGACCCTAAATATTACTGAAACATGTTTCTGTGTTGTCCTGTATTTGATGTAATGAGCTGCCATGAACACTGTAGGAAATAATCCTACCATACTTGCCATACTTGATGACCTATGTGGGCCCTTGCAACCAGAACTGCTTTCCTGTAAAATATATTATGGAGAGATTGTGGGCTTGTCTATATGGAGGTATGATGCACTCTGTGCGGTTGTGATTTCTAAAGCACCCAAATGTGTTATGCATTAATTGACGTAGACTTCTAGTGTGCTTTAACACAATACTGGTTCAAACAGCACTATGTTAAAGAGCATTAACTTAGTGCTATTTGAACCAGTACTGTGTTAAGGCACACTAGAGAACATTTAGTAAGCACTAGTTAGATCAACACGGACCAGTTAGTACACAAAACATTAATGTGATTTAGTAACCACACCCCCATAGAGCACATGACTTAACTGTATAGACAAGCCCCAAATTATTGAGTCTGATTTTTAAAGTTTCAGAACACGCTTTTCCTTTGGCCCACCACACACCAAACTCATGATAACAAATTGGGTCTACTTGTAGCTAACATCAGTACAAAGTTTTTACCGATAAAGGGAGTTGAATATAGAGTATATGGTACATTTCAGTGCTATACATGTTATTTTAACTATACAGATAGATCAAATCAAAAACAGCCGTATGATACAATGTGCCTTTTCTCAGTTCACCTTATACAACAGTCACATTGCTTCAGAGAGATTGTTGCCCCTTGTTCTTGAGCTGTTGCAGTTTTGTTCTGTTTTATTTAGTCTTCTCGTATTTTTTCTGTCTTGTGTGCATTTGTCTTGGTATCTCTCTGACACATCTCGTTCTTCCAAATTGAAAAAATAGGCTATTAGGATGCAGGATGCTCAGTAAAATTAAATAACCTGTATCTGCGCATATAAAGCTGCTAGATATTTTTTTCATTTTCACTAACTTCATAGGATTTTTCATTCTTCATGCAGCTCTTCCAAAGCAGCTGCAATATCTGAGTTCCCTTCCAAAGTGTTGGTGAACACAGGGGACATTCCTTTGATTTTACAGCTGCATTAGGATACTGGTCTTCTCCCTTTACAGCTAATAGACTTTACTTTTATTGTGAATGCTGCTTTTATAGTAATTCCCTCTTTCATCTCTCCTCTAATGTATGGTATCAACTGCACTCCCCTCTGATTGCAGGGTCAAGCCATCTTCTCCAAGTTGGCAGTGCCATTCCATTACCCATCATTAGGAGGTGCACTCTCTTCCCCTGCAGCCAGGGAATACACCAGGCCTGAGGAGTGAAAGTCACAAGGTTGCATTCAAGCTTGGGTCTTTGTGTGAAAAAGTGAGAAGGATGACATAATTTGTTTCTCTTCTGCTCAAATTAAACAGTATCTTTAAATCAATTTATAAAGGAATTCTACTTCTGGTTCACTGCGCCTAATGGGGCATGTGGGTTAACTAAAGAGCCTGATTACTCAGAAAATTAATGTGCCATAGAAAGAATTTCAGCCACTTTACCAAATCTATGAAATCTTCTAATATAATTGTGTTACTTCTGGAATATGTGGTGAGAGATTACCTCACCCACATTACTTCTCTTCCATGATAGCAAGCTAATGTTTTGGAGACACAATATGAGGTCAGAAAAGTGAATTGATCTAATATACATATTTAGTATTAGAACCAAGTGTAAACTTCGATTGTCCCTTCTGGGATATATCCTTGTGCAGTCAAATATGGAGAATGAGCCAGTAACAAAAGGTCAACCAAGGAAATAAAGGATGCAGGAATCCAAAAAAAATATGTCGTTAATCCATTTAAAGTTGCAAACATGCAATAACCTTAAGCTGTTCTGAGATTGTTTAATTTGGGAACAGAAGGGATAAATTTTAGAAAATTGAAGTCTATGAAATGTCTGATTTCTTTCTCTAATATCTAACAGTTTCTCCGTATAGGAAGCAGTCATCTTCATTCTTTTCTACCCTTGGAGCCAAGGGTTTTTATAGAAATCATTCCACTTTTTCTCCTAAAGCAAAAATTTATCAGAACACAATCTTTCCTTCCACTAAACATTAAAGCCCTAACCACAGATAGATTCACTTCAGTTTGGGCAAATCAACACATGCACCCTCTTTCTCCCCCCCTCCCCCTCCCAAAAGATACATCAATATGTAAATATATAATATATTATATAACATAGTGTATATGTTCACACACTATATATAGTGTATAAATTATATGTGCTGTATAAACTATATTAAATATATAGCGTATTACTATATATAAAATGCATGTGTATATATATCTGTATGCATTTGTGCATTTTCAGTATAGAAATGGGAAATGAGACCTTTGTGGTTAGAATTCCAAAGTTCGGGGGGGGCAGGGGGGACTTACTACTTCCAATCATTTGATTCAATAATACTTTTGTTGGCATAACAAGCTATGTGAGTGTTGGCAAATGTCAGAGACACCTGAGAGGATTGCCTGTCAAAGGTAAGTACAATCTGCCAAGGATAACGTTTTACAGTGTGGTTGGGATATTAACACTTGTGTCTGCTTGTACTTACTGTCCATTTTTTATATGTTGGCATGTGCATGTTGTGAGGCCATCTCGTTCCTTTGTCTCAAGATTCGGCAAAGCTTTTCTTCCTCTTTTTTTAATTAATACTTTATCATTTCTGATTAATTAAATAATCTTTCACATATCTTCATATCTGTACGTTAGGTAGAAATGTGGTAGAACATGCCTTTTTCTCAATCTTCTGTCTGTCATTTTGGTTGCCCAGTCACTCTTCTCAAAATGTTTTGTTTGTTTCTCGGTTTACACCTAAGTTTTTGCCTTAGAAGTGACTATACATCGTATTTTTGTCTTTGATGAAAGAATGAAGGTGATTTTGTTTTCTGCATGGAGAAATCATTAGACTGCAGTTGGTAAAACAATCAAAGAAATTTGCTAGATTTCTATACTAGCATGTGTGTATTTAGTATACATATCTGCATCTATGAAGTGTAGTCACTACTGTGGTGACTCATGGTAACCATTGATTATCACACAGCAACATTGCACTGCATTTCAGACTGAAATGGATAAAGACTGTATCCAGTTATAAATTCTACATGCATCAGACAAAGTTATTAAGTTGTCTGCATGTTCCTTCCTAGATCACTATACACATGTTTGCCGAAGGTGGTTTCCTGATTTTGTATTCAAAATATTCTTATAGGCATCACCAACCATTCTACCATAGGAACAGAGGAACTAAGGGATGTACCTGTACTGTTGTTGTATGAGACTTAAGATGATCAGCAAAGTTTTCCTTATGAAACCTATAGCCTGTAGTATATTTTGTTTTATATGGTCTGTTCTTAAATTTAAGGAAATTCCAAGTGTTAGCTGTTCAAGTATGTCACTTGTGAAATCTATTGTTAAATACTTTATAGAAATCACCTTGTCATCCCTTCAGCTTTGCTAAAAGAGTGTATGTTTCTTGGATTCTTCTTGTAACCCTTTTGAGGGTTACTATTTTTTTTTAAGTCTTCTCCATATATGTCCTGTAGATTCAGCGCTTTGGAATTTTGGTCTGTGTCTGAGGAATCATCACTTTCCCCATGTCTGAGGATCATTCCTATTTTCCACTTCTCTTTATTCCTCACTCTCATTTCTATTTAATTCCAATGTTCCAAAATAAGTTCTGTCAAATAGATGTTTTGTTTTGATCTGTGCTGATAGATTGCCTAATTATAAATGTATCAACATGTCACAGAAGCAATTACATTACCAAATAGTAATAGTTAAATCTTTAAGGTCCAACATTTACATCCTTTCTGCAGACCTCCCATTCACAATCAAATGTATTTACATTTTCTGAGTAAGGATATTTTGTCACAGATTCTGCTTTGAACATGATGGAAATATTGAATTTTTTAGGATGGACAAGTTAACTTTTAATATTTGTTGACATTTGTTTCATCAATTGTTATTTTATGGTTCTTTTTACTTGAAAGATTTATAAATAAAAGGCTGGATTGTTATAAATGCCTGCGTTGTTTAAGATAGAATTTTCATTTTTTTCCAACTTGCTTTTCCCTTTAAAACTAAATAATTTTACAAGAAAAACTTTGTATGAATGGTTGCTTCTGCTGTTAGTATAATGACAGTGCTATGTTCTTTAATGTCCCTATTAATATGACCTTGTTGAGTGTGATGGAAGTTACAGACTAAGAAGGTGAAAACATAAAGTGGAAACTGCAGCGTTTACCAGAAATTCACTAGTCTATCCAAAAATGTACATTACAGTAGTTATATTTATCCTTTAAATATCATATAACAAATTGGAAAAAGGTGTTTTAATTTTAACCTATGCCATGTGTTTATTGTTTAATATAATAAGAGAAATGTTATTGTTTAATATAATAAATGAAAAGTTACTTTTTTTGGAGTTCTGTGTCCCTGATTACAAATCTATCTTGGGTCAAATTTGTGCATAGTGTTTAGAATTATATTTTTAGGTGGCTTTTTTTTTTCTGGTTGTTGGCCTTTCCATACTATTTCCCCTCCTGGGCCCCCCCAAACCACACTTGGCACATATTGTGCAATCACAAGATCTCATACCACACCTACAAAAACAGTCTGTGTGTCATAATGTTAAACATTCAGGGAATTAGCATAGGGAGGAGTTATGAGTGCATTGCAGACCCTACACTGAAGTGTTTTTTCCACTAGCCTGAAAGAGGATTCCACTTTTTTTCTGGCTTCTTATTTCTGCCATAGGCTTGTTTCGTTTACTCTGTATCTGTACACAGTGGTCTGGGTTAGCAATAGATTATTATGTTGGGTCCCATCTGCTGTTCTTGAAACAACTCGCCAAAAATATTTTCAGCTTGCTAATTTTATTAAAGCCAGGATTTTGTCTGAGTTTGTGTCACTTGCTGGTTTATCCACCTCCTTCCCCTCCCCACCATAAATCCCCTCATCCTATAATGCCCCCTCTTAATCTTGCAGAAGCATGGGACCCAGATCTCTCTCCCTTCCATTTAATTATTTGGACTATGAAGCATAGTGTAGTTAAGTACACTCCAAATAATATTGCCTGCCCCAAACTCCATTGCATCAAAGCATGCACAGTGTAATAGGATGCACTGTACTAGGGATGCAGCACAGAGCTAGCTAGGCCTTTCATTTCTTTACACTAGAGAGGGAGAAAGGGGTTGTCAGGAGGTGAGGAGAGATTATAAATGGGACACTTTAATTGTGAAGAAATCCCAAGCTACCTACCAGCTGTCAAATTTAGTAACAAACACATCACAACCTGATTGCCCAGCCCCCAAACACAGCCTAACACAATGGTGTATTGCATGTGGAAAGTCCTAAACTGATTTAGTGGTTGCAAGTCACACTATCCATTATTCCTCTTTGCATATACAAAAGTGACCATCCAGCTGCTGAGCATGAAGAGGGAGTCTGTTAGAAGAAAGTCAATGAGCATCCTGGCCAATAGACACTGTTCTGATTCAGTCACTTAAAAACAAAACATTGGCAACATCTCCCCCCTGCTAGTCACCATCTTAATGGCAAATGATATGGGAGAATAAACATATTAATATTTGTTGAATAAGAAATTAGGAACATTCATACTTTGATGTAGCTTCAGTGTTGGTATTTGTGGAAATTGTTCTTGTGTCTTTGGATTGCACTGAACTATGTTAAATCCTGACCCATCTAGCATTCAAAGAATGCAGAGACTAGCCTTTCCTGCTGATGTGCTCCCCCAATTTTGTCTATCAGCTGTCAGAAACATTGTGTTTCTGACTCCTAGGTTTCCATTAACGCTGGTCCTGACTACAGATCAACAGAAGGAGCCTGTAGACTGGAGGAGTGAACGCCCTTTCCTCTCTTAGGAAGAACCCCTTGACTCTTAGGAAGAGCTTCTGCACCCAGCTTCATCATCTGCCCAGGGAATGAGCCTCCTAGTGATTCTAGGAACACTTTGACATCTATTCTTTTTTATAGGTAGATCAATAAATAATGATTTTTCTGGTCTTCTGAAGCTATTCAGGAACAAGAGTATCCTACTTCCCAGCTGGAGTGTGTATGAAACATACTTACAAAAAATTACTTGTAATATATATCAGCATCATGCATGAGTGCTAAAATAGTCTTTGGAAAACCTCTAAGGCTCAACAATTTATTTCTTGGTAAACACAATATCCCAGAGGGTGCTTAGCCTGATACTCCAGGTGTTCTCTGATGACCTAGTGATAGGTCAAACCCTCTATGAGTACTCTGAAGTGAAGAGCATAACATGAAACCCATTTAAAGGGATACTGCATCTGATCTTAAATCTGCCAGAAAGATAGATATCTTCAGCAGCAATCTGTACACATACTGGATTTATGAAGGCCAATGAATACCATGTTTTAATATGCAAACAAATGATGACTGAAAAAGGTAAATAAAAAAAAATGTTTTTGTCCGGATACTGCTATTTTGTTAGTACTTTTAAAATTAATTTCTGTTTAAGGAAAACCCTTAGGATGCAGATAAATGAGTAAGTACGGTAGAACCTCAAAGTTACGAACACCTCGGGAATGGTGGTGGTTTGCAATTCTGAAATGTTCGTAACTGGACAAAATGTTACAGTTCTTCTTTCAAAAGTTTGCAACTGAACATTGACTTAATACAGCTTTGAAACTTTATTATGTAGCAGAAAAATGCTGTTTTTAACCATCTTAATTTAAATTAAACAAGCACAGAAACCATTTCCTTACTTTGTCCAATCTATTTTTTTTAATTTTGCCTTTTTTTTTTAGTAGTTTACATTTGACACAGCACTGTATTGTATTTCCTTTTGGGGGGGGGGAGGAGGGGAGGGGCAGTGGCTTACCATGGGTCTCCATCACCTGGAGGCCAATACTTGCATTTGCACTGTGCCCCCCTCCTCACCAGTGACAGCATCAGTGGTGGCAGCACCCTGGGGAGGGGAGGTGTCTGTGGGCCCATTTCCCACTCTCCCCTCTATCTCCCTGCTGTAGGGGAAGCAGGAGTGAGTGAGTGACGGGCAGATGTCCCCAGGTCGCCTGGCAGCCAGGGGTGTATGTGTGATGGGCTTTGCCCCGAAGCCCCACCATTAGGTTGGCTGCCTGGCCCCTGCACGGCTGTGGTCCCTGCAGCTCCCTGGTGCAGTTGCATCTAGTGGAGGGGCCAGGAGGACACTTGTTTCCCTTGCAGTGGGAGCCCTCAGCCCCTGCCATCTATGACAGCGGGGGGTGGCGCCGAGGAGGAGGGCCTGGCCAGTGCCCCCCCATGCCAGTGCCTGTGGACATGACACCCTCCTGCTCCCTCCCTGATGGTACACCGCTGGGTGGGGATGGGTGTCTGCTGCCTGTTTGATTGTGTACTTCCAGTTCCAGTTGAAGTGTGTGGTTGGCTGGTCAGTTCGTAACGCTGAGGTTCTAGTGTAATACAATGTCACAGCCAAAATTTTCAGTTAGGGGACCAAAGGTAGGCACCTAAATAAGTGTCCTGAAATATCTGTGGCTGTCACACTGATTTCAGTTAAAGCTGTGAGTGCTCAGGTTCTCTGAAAATCAGGGCACTTATTTAGTTACCCAAATGTGCATTTGGGTACCTAACTTTAGGCATCCAGCTTTTTACACTTTTTTGCCTTATTCGATTAAATACATGAGCCATGTAAAAGGTAGATAGATTAAATACGCATTTAGTATTGGGGAAATGTTTGTAAATAAATGTTTTGAAGCCCCTCCCTGATTTGGTCAAATGGACTTCATTTTAAATGTAGGAATCCGTAGTGACACTCAGCAAGATGCTGATGCTTGGCAGGACGCCAGCAAGGGAAACCTGCCTGGAGACAAGGCAAAAAGGCGGGAAGCCTACAAACCTGAGGGCCGTGTGCACAACACTGAGGGCTGTGTGCACAATACGAGGGTCGTGTGCAAAAGGCTAGTTCCATGTGCATAGCCCAGAAAGCGGGAACAGATGCTGGCCAGTGACTGGCAGAGGTAAGGGCGGGCCCAGCTCACTTGAGGCAGACAGTGCCATCAGTCGGGGTCTGTCCATCCTAGTGGCAGGGTGGTGAAGGCACTTTTGGTTTGCGCAGGCAGCGAGGACCGAGGACGAGAAGCAGACGACAGCGGACCTGGAGCCGAAGCAGACGGTTAAGACCAGACCGAGACCAGCGCTCCTTGGGTGGAGCGAAGAACGACTGTAAGTACTCAGAGACTAAGGGGGCCCAGGGTTGCGTTACTGGTTTTGGGGTCCAGGGTTTACCCCCATTGCGTATTCTTAACTTCAGTGGTTATTTGTCACCTCACTAAATGGTCATTTGACTGAACGCCAGCGGCGTGATTTACAGTCTCACTGGTGCTGGATCCAGAAGGCAGGGTAAACGAAACTTTCCCCATAACGAATTCGGCAACCGCGAAGGGACCCTGACAGGAGTTGGACTGACACTGGTCTGAATTTTGGGGATTTATTGTGTTCCACTGAGAAAGTTAAGAGCAGCCAGCCCCTGCAAGGGAGGGTCCTTTATTGGTCAAGGAAGCCATCAGCTCAGCAACTGAATCAAGGCAAGCCTTAGCAATCACCAAGCTGAGATACCAGCATCGGGTAAGGGGGGATATGGCACTGGGGCTCACAGACCTCCAGGAGGGGTGCCATGCTCTGGGACAGAAGCCCATAGGCCGCACTGAGAAGCAGGCCACGCGTAAAGCCACAGGCACCAGCCACTGCTTGGGTCAGCCCACTACTGGGAGAGCTGCAGCTGCAGTAGCATATGGAGCAGAGTGCTCCAGGCCTACCCTAGCCAACCGCTAGGTAGTGCAGGGGTTAAAGCGGAGATTTTATCCCACCGAAGAACCGTCGGGACCATGACAACAGTCTGGAAATTTGGAGCCAGGGGCTGGACACAGCCTATTAATAAAGATTGTCTTGAGTCCTGCCTTGATGCTTTCTGGAAGGGGAAAAACCCATGGGAGGCAGGGTTGTTCAAGGTGGCTACCGCTTATGCTGATTTGAAAAGGTCATGGGAGGAATTTGTGGTGGGAAAGCCGCAGCGCTCCCTGAAGGAGAAAAAGCGGGCATTGTGGTATGGGCTCCACATGGTCGCCCAAGCACTGACTGTGGAGATAGCCGAGCTAAAGGGACTCGTAGACCAGCTCATGGGGGAGGTTGGTGCAAGGGACACTCAACTTGAGCTGCTCGGAGAGCGGGAGCTGCAGGCAACGGAGAGAGAGAGAGAAGCGGGAGGAACAATTCCATGAGAAAGACCTAGCGCAGGTCACCCAACTGAACAAGGTGGAAGCGCAGGTAGGTGATGTGACCTGTCAGTGCCCAGGGTAGCCCATTGATAATGCCAGGGTCAGGGCAGGCTGTGAAAGGAGAGCAAATTCTCCCAGCACTGGTGGGTGACACTGAAGTCAGACTTCCCAACCAGCCACAAACAGTGCTTCTGATTCCCCCACACTAGTTATCAAGAAGCCACTATACAATTACACACAGCTCCCTTTACTGCATTTCAGTCTCTGGCTCCCAAACGGCCACTATGTCCAGTAAAGAGACCAGTTATTTAATCTCTATTCTCTTTACTCAAAAGATTTCCTCTGATCCCAAAGGAGCAGCCACAGTACCAGTTCACTATGAGTTTGGATCTTACCTAAAATACCACGCTGCCAGCCAATCCTTTAGTAACTAAAACTAAAGGTATATTATAAAACGAAAAACAAACAATAAGAGAAATGTTAAAGGATTAAAGCAATCAAATAAATACAAATTATTTGAAAGTCCATATACATCAAGTTTTTAGAAGAATTGTGGAGTTGCAGGCTTGTATAGTCCCTCTGGTACACATCCAGGACCTGGATGGGTCTAAGTCCTTCAGTTCAGTTGCAAAGTGTATTAATCCGGAGGTGGGTAGGTGTTGTCTGCAGCTGGACAGGAGCAAAGACCAAATGGTTTCTGTGATTTGATCTTATATACCCTCTGCCTCTGGCCATGCGCCTTGTGGAACTTTACAGGAGCCAAATGGAGTCCAGAGTCACATGGGCCAATCCTGGCAACTCTTCAGGTATGCTTTTAGTTCCTTCCTCGGCCTTTGGCTTCTGTTAAGTTCTTGATGGGCCATTAAGTGAGCTATTGTCCTGCACCTCTCTGTCTGGGGTGTGTCTTATACAGCATAGTTTGAAATATAGGTATATCAAAGATGTCCATAACTTTCCTCACACATGAACACAAATATTATCTTCTTACTCAGCACATTATAACCTTTCTAACAGTACCTGACATGGCATGTCTCACATGAATCACTATGATTTTGACACAGTGATGTCAAATAACACACATGCCCTCCCCCCCCCGCCCCTCCTCCCCTGCAATCCAGTCAGCATGACAGGTGGCCTAACAGAATCTCTCACTGCCAGAGAGAAAGAGGTTAGACGGCTCACTGCTGATCTTGAAGAGTTGGGAGCAGCAGTGAAGCAGCTGCTCCATGGAGCCTGATTTTGGGGTGATTTATTTATTTTAATGAGTTATAGGCTCGCCAATTGATCTGATCAGAAGATAACGTTCATGTCCCGAACCAGGCTCCAGGTGTATTCTAAGGAACCCTGGGGTGTACGACAGGAAATCAGAAGTTAGTCAAATTTGTATAGTTTTATAGGTTTTATTTAAGGTAATAGAAAGATATAAAAATGATAGACAAAATGATGAAATAACAAACTGATATATTCAGAAAATAAACAATACAATGGATAATAAAATGAGTAATACAACCTTATACTAAAATGATATATTTTTATCTATTCTATATGATATATGTTTCTGTAATGTGCTTTGGATTAATATACTCACTCCCTTGATGACCTGGTTGAGGTTGACGTCTGGTTCCCCAACTTGGGTAGAATGGTGGAGTAGGCACTGCTGAAGAGCTAAGAGCTATAAGACTAACACTTACCAAAATAAGACTAAGTATAAAATGAAGAACTAAGATCTTAACACTAACTAAAAGAAACTTCAAGCAGGTGTACTTTTACAGATTCTTTGGGGTGTAACCTGCAGCAAAAATCTCCTGTTGATGCCGCCTGATCTCTCTAAAGTAAAGGTTATAACTATTTCTATCTTATTTCAAAACACTTATCTAGGGTAAAGGTCCCAAGTATATGTATGCTAACTGCGTAGCTATCATACAGGATGAGGCCTGTAAGGTACCTTGCATTACAGCTAAACTTGACATGACATAACTCTATTATCACCAAACTAACAAACTTAAATCTATAAGAAAAATATACATATATAATGCAAGCAAGCAGGCTGGTTTTATGGGCTACATCCAAGAGATCAAGGAGAGGCGTAAGTCAGGGACTGATCATTCTGTTTGCAAAGAGAAAATCGCAACCCTGTCACTAGAATTAAAAGAAATTAAAGGGATCTTGAGAAGCAAGTGGTGGCATCCCAAGTTGTCCAGCAGCTCGCAGTCGAGCACAGAGCTCAGCTTGAGGGAAGACGCTCCCAACAGCAAGGAGCTGCAATTGGGTGGAGCCCTCAGCTCCAAGAGAGAACTCCTGGGTGAGAGCTGATGTACTATTGTCATCCAGCATGTGGGGATGGACAGGCCAAATGAGGTTAGACAGGAGTATCGGACATACACGCCAGACCAGGCTTGGGCTATAGGGAAGACAATGGGCCCCCTAAACTGCAACATGGTTGTGGCTTGGGTAGCCCAGGTGGGTGAGATGACAGGCTTAAATGCTGACGATGTGGTGGCTCTGGCCAGAGAGGGCATGAGCCCAGAGGATTTGGGGCCTTGCCTGGAGAAGTGCAGCTGGCCATCATAAGGGATGCAGTAGAGATCTTTAAGCAGCTATGCAGTTTCTACTGGCCGAGCTCCAGCTTAATTGGGAAATACTATATGGAAAAGCAGACACCCAGTGAGAGGCCTGAACGATATAATTTATGGAAAAAAGTCTTATTTAGAATGACAGATGCCAACCAATTGGATGCTCCTGAGTTTAAAGAGGAGCTAATCAAAGGTCTGCTGCCAAACTTAAGGGTTCCGATGAGTGCAGTGCACCACCAGCTGCACATGCTGGGAGAGCTAGAGAATAGCGTCAGAGCTGCATACGAGCTCCATTGAGAAGTATTCCCAATCAGAGACCAGGATTCCAGAAGGGAGCAGGGCTTGAGCAATGTTGGTTTTAAAGGAAAAGCAGCCAGAGTGGCAGCATTGAAAGAGGCGGAAACAGGAGAGAGCACCAGAGAAGTCATTATCCCCATGGACCCAGAGACCGCAATGCCAATCCCAAGAAGAGCAGGACTAGTACAATGCCAAAAAGTTGTGAGGCATTGCATGGAGGCGGCTCATCAAACATGAGGATCCCCAGAAGGTAGAGGGGCTGGAAACCACTGAACTAATGAGCCAGCTGGTGGCACATGAGGGAGGAAATCCACCCATGGAGGGAAGTCGGCCAAACCTTCAGTAAGGAGGCCGAGTTTCCCAAGCGTCCCTAGCAACAATTGCGCCAGTGACTCAAGATCCATGGGGATGACCAGTTGCCATGGCAACTTTTTATGGGAAGTTCAGTGATATGAGCCAATAGATGCTTATAGATATTGGAGCAGCAGTGTCCATGATCAGCATGCAAAGAGACGCAGCGATAATGCAATTACCAATCCAAGAATGGAGGACATTGGAAGGTTTTAATGGCAAAAGCAGCAGAGTACCCGTCACGACTCCAGTATACTGCAAGATCAGGATAATGATGTGTCAAGCTAACTTCAGACGGCAGGAGCTGGATGGATGCAGGATGCTAGGGATGGATGTGCTTGAGAATGGGGGCGGTAATAGATTTACCCAACCAAGTGATCCTGTCTCAGGGAGAAGGAGGAGAACCATATGAGGTGTCAGCCTCATTTAGCATAGCAGCTGTAAAGGACCGACTGAGATTTCCCTCCCGATACGGGGGAAGGAGGTGACGAAGATAGCACACAAACATCTCCCTGCATTTGCCACCAACAAATTGCAATGTGGCACGATGGCCAGAGTGGCGAGGATCATGGGAAACTTTCCCCATAACATGAGTTACATGTAAACATTATCAACCTGGATCCCACAAAAGATGCCAATGATGATCTATCCAAATACAGGGCCTCCACACAAATTGTTTTCTCTCTGATAGGTCGTAGGCATTTGTACAGCAGCCGTCGCTATTACTAAGGCACCAGACATTGCATAAAACTTGTTAGGTGAGGGAAACATGGTGCATCTGCTTTTTGAGACTCCCTGAAATGTCCTAGCTGCCTTTTTCCAGCGGATAGAGGGATGATATGTTCCTGCATATCTCATGCTGATGGCTTGCACAAAGCACAAGACCTGTTTCCACTGATCAACATGGACAACAGAACAGGGGAGATGAGCAAGACTCTTCAATCATTCTTGAGCCTTGTGGAGCAAATCCTGCTAAGGAAGCTATTGAGTAAAATGTCCATTACTGGTAAGTAACCTTGTTTTCAAAATTTCCCCAGGCTTCAGGGGAGGGGCTGTTACCCATCCATGTTTCTGCCATGCAGCAGAGTGCAAATGTCCAGAGCAGTCAAAACAGAGCATTATGGGATACCTCTCAGAGGCCAATGACATCGATTTATGTTGTGCTCTGCCTACACCGACAGTCATTCAACCCATAGAATTCAACTTCAGCACTACGCCACTTGCAGAGGTGGTTTTATTAATTCAAATTTTATTGCAATTTAGGTCAGTGGAGACGCATATTTTATGTGGTCGATGTAAGCTGCATTACATCGACCACATTGTCAGTGTGGACCAGGCCCCAGACTATGACAAGGACAGAGTAGATAGTCAGGGAAGAAGTTCTAGGCATCTATCTTGATGCTGAAACAGGTTGGCCACACAGCTGAGCTACTGAGAAAGCCTCACAGTGAAGCACCACTTCGCTTTTTCTGCATGTTCCCTTCCCCTTACAAGTCAGACCTTTGGTGATTGGGGGAGAGGAGGGAATGGTCTCACCAAAAAGCTGTTTGATTGCTTTAATATTTTTATGTTGTTTTTGATAAGTGCTTTACTAAATTAATATCCAATCACTTTATTTTGGGCCATCAGTAAGCAACCCCCAAAGTCTCACAATGTGAAGGGACTCGGATTTCAGGGGTGGGTCAGATCACTAATTAAAACTGCAGAAAGTATCTGTGCCACCAGCATTCTATGTAAAAGTCTCTTTTGGTCTAATATGGGAGGGATTTGGAGGCTGGGGGGGTAGCTTCTGGAGTTGAAGCAATAGGCACCAATAACAAATGCTAAATAAGTAAATATGCAGAATAAATAAAATCTCAATTGTCCCAGACTCCCCAGTAGCTGAGGGTGATGCTGTAAGTGACCACATCATCTTAATTCCGTAAAGCTGGGCACATTACTCATTTTGAGTCCACATAAAATATTGTTAGATCAAATAATTGTGGTTGAAACTCACACCATGAGAGATGAAATCAAACCTGTTTCCTGCACATCGTTAGGATAAATCCCCGCCCCCTGCCTCTCTGTATCTCAAGCTGAGGATAGCGTGAGCAGACAAATCTATCTTCAGTTGCCCTACACCCTCAGTCAACATGATTACATCCCAAGCTGCAGAGCCTCTTAAAAGCCTTTTTATACCCCTTCCCCAATTTTGTATAGCAGAGGATGGAGAAGGCAAGAGGTATATCCACCTCATATTGGTACTGTTCTATCTGGCCTGATGAGCATAGGGGTGGCCCGATGTGAGAACCCAGTCCTAGGTGCTCACAGGCTTGATAAAGGCCAAGGCAGTGTGGCATGTGTTTTCTTCCGGCTATTAAGGATTATCATTAGCATAGATGGGAGGCATGTCTTGGCTCTTGCTCCCTTTCTGCCATGCCTCAGCTATTCCCTGCTTTGGAATCTCTGGGAGGACCAGAGAATAGCAGATCAAGTACAATGAGAGCAGCACACTATCCCTTCTATCCCACTGCTGACCCATACCCACTTATTTAGCTAAGGCATGCAGGAAGAGGGACAGGTTGGCAATACATGGGGAAGGTTTCTTGGTGCCACAGATGGGAAAAAGTGATGCGTGGACATAGGAAGGAGGCGCAAACAGCTGTGGGAAGGGGCCACATGGACAAAGTCGGAATTACATATGGGGAAAGAGGCCTCATGCAGCAATAAAGGTGTGACACAGGAGGGCAGTGAAGAGATTTCACTTCATTCCCTGGGTCCAGTCACCTGACCTCAATCAGGGTTCCACTGGTTAGTGCCCTGTTATATGGGAGGGATCAGTATTCTTAAGTAGATGGGTCACGGTTACGCATGCTGCAGCTCTGGGCAAGAGGTGGGAGCAAGCAGATCAGTAAAGGGCATGCAGGGAATATCCCAAAGAGAAGGAAAGAGCGGAGAAGCCCTTAGGCCCTGTCTAGTGGACAGATGGAAGTAAATAATTTTACAGTCGTGCCACATCTGCTGAGGAAGAAAGTGAGGAAAAGATGTGTGGGGAATGGGCCTGCCACATTCCCTAGAGACACCATAGGATGAGGAAGCAGGCCAACCCCCACAGGATGACAACTCTTGGTACTAGGCATTGGTTCAGGGAGTAGACTGTTTGGGATCAGAAGATCATGGGAATTTGTGGACACTGCTCATTGCCAGGTTGAGCCAGCAATCTCTAGACTCATGGAAACACATTTTAAATGGTGTTCATTTTATTTCTAAGTGTCATCCTTCTTCTCAAGGCTTATGAAAGAGATGTGTTTAAATGGAGTGCCTCCCTAATGCAGGGATTTTCATTAAGGAGACTGCAAACACCCTTCCCTTTCTATGTTGTTACATGGGATGGGCATCCAAGCAACATTGCAGCTAGTTGGAAGGTGAGGGCCCTGCTATGGAAAAGGTGGAGAACCACTGCCCTAAGGGAAGCTGTGAGCTTGAAGATCTGCAGTAGCAAAGTTAATTGAAATTAATAAAACTCTCTTCATTTGCTTTAGCAGTCTTTGGCTTAGACCCACCTGGAGAACTCTCCTCCTAATAGTCATTACAATGGTGCCTTTCTACATTACTTTGTAGTTATTTTCTTCAAATAAAACAAAAGTGAATTTTACGCATCCGGGAATCTGACTTAGAAAAACTATTATTTAAGAAAAGCCTCACAATTGCATATTATTGGTACACAAAATAGTTGTTGAAACCACAAAATTAACAATTCTATTGTCTTAAAAATCGACAAACTTTTTTTAGTACTGCTTATGGCTAGAGACCAAATTTCAGCCTGGAACAATTTTTTACACCAAGTTTGTAGACTACGGACAGTAACCAAGGGTTTATACACTCAGAAGTACTAATAACCCCATCATTACAGGGGGTTAGCTAAAACCTAAGTAGGCGCCCCACAGTTCCATGTTTGTTATAAACTCTCCTTTGTTGTTAGTCTGCAAAAACTTCAGCAAGGGCGCTACAGGACAACCTGGATGAGCTCCTTTACATGCTTCTATTGTAGCCTTTAGAACCTTGATTTTAAATTGTTTTGCCTGTGTTTGGGATAATTTTTTCCCTTTAATACTCTGGCAGCCTTGAAGGGCTACAATAATGGCTTCTCTGGCTGGCTGGCCTCTTGTTGCCGTTTCAGTAGCAACAGCTTTTGAGGCTTGTAAAGTATTTGCTAAAGACTGAGTTTGCATCATGCAGCTTTAACTGGCACATCTGAAGCTACCAGGTGAGAGAAAACAGTTTTAAATTGTGTGAAATGCGGCAGGCTGAAACTGAGCTAAATTATAATAACTACACTGGAGAATGTTTCGTATTCAGAAATGTTAGCAGATAACTCTGACTAGGGACATTGTGCTGGATCTGTTTGTTTCTAAGCGCGCTCTATCTAATCTATTGATCTATTGTGCACTCATCATTGTGGTATCGTTTAAGAGTGTGTGTGAAAATCTTGTTTACAACGGACTCTACATTTCCTCTTAGCAGGTTTGACTAAGACAAATATTTAGTTAGTTAGTTATAATGGAGACATTAGCATGCTGAAAAGGATGTAGGAGAGGCATTAGCTCTCTCCTGCATGGTTAGTGGAAGGCATTCCTCCTGTCCAGGATTGTTGGAATTCAGTACTAATCATAATTTTAAAAATTACTTAGCATAATAGGACATGACAGTGCTGCTGTTTGGATAGTGTTCTAGAGTAAGAGTGTTCCTTCCAACTCACGAAAGACTGGGTACCTCAAATGTCAAAGCACACAATTGCTGTTCTCTATTCTAGTAGACCGCACTGGAGGTGCAGCAATGGATGCAGCAATTTAAAATATTGCTCTCTTGTAAGGATTGTGTGGTAGTCTTAGCATAAAGTGGAAGAAATATATGACACTCCTCACTGAGGAAATATCTGGAGACATAGGAACCTGCAATCTCTCAGTAAAGACCACATAGAAATTGTCACAGATGGCAACCGTAAGACAGTTCAAATCATAAGGGTCATGAGGCTCTGTTAATGTTCAGTTAACTCCTACTTTGCAGAGGCCTGTGTACGTCTCAGGATGACTTTGTACTAACATTTGTTTACATCAAAATGAAAGCTAAAAACATTGTGAGCACTTCACTTTTAAATAGTGTAGTTAGATGGTTTTGTCATGGACATATCAAACCCCTTCTCACATATGCCATGGAGCAGAGCTTGGGGGGCAAGGGTGGGGTGGGGGGGTTGCTCCACAAGATATTGTGGGTGGACCTGAAAGCAGGCAAGTGTGATAGGGAAGCCACAGGGGCAATAGCGAGCAGTGCCTCTAGCTGCTATTCTTCTTCATAAACTCTAGTAGTAGGCATAGCCAAGACGCACAGGCAACCTGGCTAGAGGGAGCTGAAGATATTGCTTCTCAGTCCCTGTACTGAGCCTACTTGTGGTACAATAAGCCTTGTGCTGGTCCTCCGTATAAAGGTGTGTTTCACCCCAGGAAATGTTATTTGTGCGACTGTACCAAGTATAAGATGAGAGAGAAAAGAAGGCTAAAAAATTGTGAGTAGATGGAGACAAAGGAGTAGTGTAGGAACTAATTATTATGTTGCAACATGTACAAGAACCCTCTAAAATCTTCAGGCCTAAAAAGGGAAATTATTGAAGGATCCAGTTCAATATGGAAAGATTACATTAAGATTTGATTTTAAAATTCTTCTCAGGAAATTATAAACACCAACAGACACTCTCAGATATTAAATCTTGGCCTGTGAGAAAAGAGGAGGCAATACCTAGAACTATTGCAACAATGGGTGTGATAATTTTAGAACATCCTTAAGTCATCCTCACTTTCTGGAATTATATTGAGCAATTGTTTCTGGCAAATAAGTTACTTTACCTCAAATTTTATTTTGAAAGAGCTGTAAAAGTGAAATGTGGAACTCATTCTTCCATGTCGCTGATTAGAAGCCCAAAATACATCTGTTCCACATGACCAAATCCAGACTCTGCTTTCACAGAAGACTAGCTATATTTGCAATTACTTTAAATAAATTTCTGTTGATTTAATTCATATGCAATATAACTTGTAAAATCAGAGGAAAAACTCCCAACTCTATTGCTTATACTAAAATATCTGAATGTATACATTTGTAGGAAAAACATTTTCCTAATACTATACTAATTAATAATTATTGTACTTTTACTCTAATAGTGTGAAATCCTAGCTCTAAAATGTAAAAATGAAAGATAGCTACCATAATTTTAGGTTAAGTGCATAAATATAAAAAATAGGCCAAATTCTGATATATTTACAGCAATTTAGGTCTTGAGTAACTCTTTATGGTTTCAGTGGACTGACTCCAGATATGCCCTGTTACAACTGCAATACTCAGTTTGTCTGAAATTAGTTTACAGAAATTGGGACTTTTGACTAGGTTATCTAGCTCCAACACAAACGTGTTGATTAACTCTTGTAATCTGTTTTTTTTTTTAAATGTATTCAGTGAACCTTTGTTTTAGAAGTGTATTAAAAAGAAACTATAATCAAACTCTGTTGGAGAATCATGTTAAAAGAAAAATATGTTTAAACATTTCACTAGTGTTCTATAGGAATTTTGCACTGAGCACTTGAGAGCAAGGGTAATTTGTGTACAAGGATGCCTTAAAATAAGCCTCCATAATTACAAAACGCAGTGCTTAAATTTATAGTAAAACCCACACGCTGCTGGCAAAACTGTGACTACATCTGGAAAACATTAAGGATGCTATTAAAATAGTCCAGCATAAACTAGAAATGAAATGTAAATTACAGTGTTACTTACTTTTTACCTAAACAACCATTTTTAGGAAGTACATTTTGAATGTGAAGCACTTTCTTATTTGATATAACACTGAATTTTATGTAGTTTAACTATACTTGAGCATGAGTTTTACACCTAATTTTGTCCTGTTTTTAGAACAGTGACCTGATTTTTTGTTAGTGTCCTTCTATAAGTTGTTGTTTAAAATATTTCCAGGAGCCTGCTGATCCAGCTGTTGGGAAGGATAATGATTGGCTTTCAAATGATGATTTAAAGTGTGATCACATCAGTTAAACATTTATTTTATTAAAAAGGGTGAAATATTTTCAAACATTGAACAATTACTACTTTTGTATAAAAAAACAGAACTAGGCAAAATGCCCATTTGTCTTATTTACATAATACATTACAATATTTCTCAAGGTTTACATTATTTACAATATATAAAAAATTAATCAGTAAAATAGGTTGGTTTTTTTACAAGACATCAAGCCCTGTACTTCTAGTGTAGATGATGGCAGACAAGAATATTATTGCACCAATGAAACAAATAGTCCAACAATCAGAGTGTTTCTCTTAGCCATACCTTCAACTGAGATCTAAAATAACATCATTAGCTACAGTAACATTCATTTAATCCCATCTAGGGTTGACTTCAGGCAGTTTCCATACAAACATTGTCTTATAAAGCAATTAGGGCAATTACAATCATAGATACAGTATTTACAGCTTCTTCTATACAATCTGTATGGAGTCTTGTTGAATTCACCCTTCATAAAAAGCTCTATAAATAAATCATATTCTCCTGAGCCGGGAGGACAGTCACACTGATACAATCCCTTTAAATTCTCTTCAGGAGATGACAGGCTAAACCTCCTTGAGTCAAATTCATCCTTAGCACTCATGGCTAGAGCTTTGTTGCCTCTCTAAGTAGTACCAGCTACAGATATTTGATTGATTCTGCACCTAAGCAGTTAAATAATGTCTGTTGTGCAGTACAGAGTCTCTCTAGCTACATGTGCCTTTTCATATGCAGAGCCAGGTGGTCTGACCTAGAGAAAGCCCTGTCACAGAGGTGGCACTGGAAGGGCCGGTGGCCAGTGTGCTTGCGATAGTGACGTGTCAGTTCATCAGAGCGAGCAAACTTCCAGCCGCAGCCTTCCCAGTTACAGTGATAAGGTTTCTCACCTGTTGGGAAAATCAGACAGACCTCAGTGAATTCCTCCCACATAAAGGCAGCTCCCAAACACTAGAAGGTTTGTAAACTCTCTCACTATGTCCCAGCATACTCCTCACATTTATCTTAGCATTTTATATTGGTGCCCAGAACTCTAGTATCCAAATGCCTCCCAGGATAATTAGATTGCAGTAGCAATTCTTCTCCCTTCTCTGAGCAGAAGCAGCTCTCTCCCTGGTTTATGATTGTGGATGTTTTGTTTGTTTGGGATTTTTTAGAGGGATTTTTTAGAGGGAGCAGTGATTGTAGGGCCATTGTTGCAAATATCATTCCCAGTTATAACGGGAACATTTTAGCAAAAAACACATGCAGACAGAGACAGCTCCCAGCCACTACAGGGTTATTAACCTCTCAGCCCATGAATGGGCTCAATCGGATTAATGAACTTCTCACACAATTCAGGTTATATTCTGCTCCTAGACTTAATTTTGTGGCAGTGGGTTTCTGAGTACCCATCCATGGCAAACACCCTGGCTCCCCCATATAGCCAAGCATTGGCCTGCATTTACCTGTGTGTGTTCTAAGGTGGGCCTTCAAGTGGGAGCTCTTGGTATAGGTTTTCCCACAGCCTGCATAGGTGCATGTATGTGTAGCTGTCCTCTTCCTGGGCCAGGATCGTCGCCCTCTTTTGGGCTTGGAATCCATCAGCTCCAAGGGAGAGGAGGGAGGGGTGAGCATGCCTCTTGGAGCTGGGGGTTGCAAAGGCAGGCTGTCCTTAAGCAAGCCAAACTGAGAGGCACTCTGGTACTGGAAGTGGGGCTGGTGACGGTGGAAGCCTGTGGCAGGGTGATAGCTTTGCTGGAATGACACTGACGAGGGGCAGATCATCTGTGCTTGGCAGTCATTCACCATGAGGTCATCAGGGCTCAAAGGGGGTGTCTCTGCGCCAGGGATCTGGGGTGAGCTGGCCATCCTGGGCTGCTCATAGGCCATCATGCATGTTGCATTGCCTTCTTGCTTGATCTTAGGGCATGTCTGAGGGACGAGGCCCATGACAGGCCCGTAAGTGTCCATGTCAGGTTCTGGCTTTATGTTGTCCACAAAGTGTTGGTTCCCAAAGCTGGATGTCACAAAAAATCGTCCCTGGATGTTGTTGGGGAGGCAGAAGTTTGAGTCCATCTCAGATCTGATCATCTCTGTCATGAGGCTGGAGTTGTAAGGAGGTGGATTGCTCTCAGCCAGGGAACTGTAGCATCCAGAAGATGGATTTGTTTGGTAGAAGCTGCTGGGCTCTGTCTGTGCCGAGGAATAATCCCCACTAGGTGAATTCTGGCTGAAGTTGTCATTGCCCATGGAAAGGATAAAATCCAAAACGTTGTTGAGATCTTCATCCTCTTTGCGAGGGGAGAAACTGCCCAGTCCTGGCCTCAGCTCTGGCATGGTGCAGCTGTTGGCAGGGGCTTTGTCCTCCTGGTCACATTTCCATCTCTGAGAAAGAAAAGCAGAGAATATTAGAGCTCAGGGGAGAAGGTTCAGGAACCTCCCCTAAGGGCCAGTTAATCTATCTGCTACAACGGTTTACTCTGTCAATCAATGTCAAGCCAAATGTCATCATCAAAGTATTAATGCCCTCAGCAGTGCATGGGGCATTCCCTCCACACACCCTGCTCTCCCGGAGCACCGCACACTGACACCCACAGGATTTTCCACCCAAGCCTTTGCAAAGTCAGTTAATTCCCTAATTTAACGGTCCCTTGCAGGACTTCCCGGCAGTGCCCCTGCCAGAGGAGTTTGGGGCTGGGGAAAGGGTCCCCTCCCCTCTCTCTGACTTGTCCCTGCCTGGCATTTCGGGGCGGGTGCCCCCAAGCCGGCCCAGGCGCTTCGCAGACACTCACTCCGTGGAAAGTTTTCTCCCTGCAGGGGCTGGCGAAGGTGGCAAACGAGGGCAGGATTGTGTCGCTCAGCGCCATCGTCCCGGCTCGGCTCGGCTGCTCCGGGGGGCGATGGCTGGAGGGGGCTGCGCGCTGTGCGGCTCCCGGGCCCTCCCCACCTTATAACCTGGGCTGCCGGAGCCCTTAAGCCAATTGCAGGGAGCGGAGGAAACGCGTCCCGGACGGGGCGGGAAGGAGCGAGCCAGGCGCAACCTAAATTTAGCCCCGCTATAAAAGGAGGCAGCGTCGGCTGTGGCTGCAGCTGCAGCTCCAGCCGGGGTGGGGCGGAGCGCGGGGCGCGGGGCGGCCGGCTGCCTCCCCCTTGACCGGGGCCCCGCATCACCCCTGGGCCCCCCCGCTTGGCTTCCGCGGCTCAGACCCGGGGGTCGCTTTCCCGGGCCCTAAAGTGTCAGTGAAGCGGAACCCAAGCGGCCCAGCACGGCTCCCTGCTGAGCCGGAGAGCGCCAGCCCCCTGCACCGGGGCAAAGCGCAGCCCCGTGGGGCAGCCGGGGCAGGAGAGGGGCGGAGGTGAGGGGGTGTCAGGGCTTCCCGGGGTGGCAGGAGTGTGGGGGGTGTCAGGGCTAGCCGTGGGGCCGGAGCGGTTGTGGCCAGCACATGCCCTGTCTTTGGCCCAATCGCTTCTAGTTTCCCAGCCGGGCTGCGGCTCTGCAGGGACAAGCCCCTGCTTGGGTGTAAACCCGTCCCCAGCCAAGCGGGCCTCCCTCCCGGGGGAAATGCTCAGACATTTCCCCAGGGCTGGGAACCCACCCTCATCCCCATACCTCCGGAGCTCCAAAATGCAGCAAGTTCTGTGCCCATCCCCACAGGGGCAAAGCAGCTGGCTCCCAGCAGTGTACTGTCCTGTCATGTTTTAAATAGACAAGCAGCTGGCTGGGCACCGGAGCTGGACTCTGTCTTATGCCGGTGCATGTTATTCTCCCTGCCTGTCTCTAATGATCAGTGCACACATTGTTTAATCTGCAGCAAAGGTGGTTTAGGTTAATTAGAAAACACTTTTTAACAATAAGGATAGGTTCTGTTGTTGGAATAGTTTCCCAACAGCGGTTGTGGAATCTTAATGGGAGATGTTTGAGAACAGGTTGGACAAAGACCTGTCAGGGATGGTATAGGTATACTTGGTCTTGTCTCAGCATGGGGTTGAAGGGGATGGGCTAAATGACCGCTCAGGTCCCATCCAGCCCTACATATCTATGAGTCCTGCTTCAGGTTTCTAGACATTCTCTTTTGGAGTGGGCCTTCAGCCTCCATACATCATGTACCTGTGCTAGTTAACATCTAGGTCCTCAACACCACTTATGCCCTAGTTTTACAAGTGTCTGGAGGTATTCCTGACATACAGCAGTGTAAGAGAAGAATCATACCATTCTTTCAGCTGAAATGTTGCTTTTATGGGATTTTGCTCTGATATTGTCTAAAAATTAGCACTGTAATTTATTATTATTGTTTGTTATTTATAATAATACAATGTACAATACAATATTTACAATAATGTATAGATGTCTCAGTCAGGATTGGGGGGACCATGCTACTTGGTGCCGAATATGGTCCTGGCTCCAACGAACTCAGTTTAGATCAGCAATTTGCGAAGGGTGGGATACCATGGGGGCCTGTAGTGGCAGAGCATCACTGCCATGCCTGCATAAAGCCATAGTATAAATTCAGCCTTGAACTAGGCCTCAGGTCAATTGAAAGCTTTTTTCCCCCTGTTGCTATTGGAAAACACCTTCCTGAGCAACAATAGCTAGATTGATTAAACTATTCTCCCCTTTACTTAGCTGTGTTTACACCAGGGATTAGGCCAGCATAGCTACATCACTGAGGGGCTTGGATTTTCATTAAATTCCAAAAACGGGGATCCATATGGGCAATTCTCAAAGAAGAATGGTTGTTTATCCCAGTAATTAGTTCTCTGAGATGATGCCCACAGACAGATCTACACTTCCTGCCCATATTCCCTCTTCTTTGCAGTCTAAAAGGCTTCCTGAATTAGTGGGGGAAAATGAACAGTCTTTGGGGACAACTCCTCCTTTTATACTCTGAGTTCCCTGTAAGAGATTGAGGGGGGCGGGGCGTGCTAAGCAGAGTGGCCTCAAGTGATGCTGTTTTCTGGAGGATTCTGATCTTGCATGTTGAGGGCTTTAATCTCAGGAGTGTGAGTCTATGTCATCTGTCTCAGAGAACCACAGTAACTGGTAATTAACGGATATTTTTAAATAGCTACAAATTATATTAAAAAAATCAGCTGAGTAATTAATATTTTTACATTTTAATCTAAAAGTTCACAAAATGGCCAGGAGGCACAATCAATCTTCTGTGAATGGAGTAGAATCAATACACTTGAACGCATGGTAACGAAGTACACAAAGATGTATGACTCACAGCAATGTAATGTTACACTTGTGTCATCTTTAAATGTAAACTCTTTTCCTCCAATAAAATATTTGTAAGTGTACACTATGTATATATGGTGCTATGAGTCAGCCAAGAAAGTGTCCTCTGTTGAATTCTGAATGAATGCGTATGCTCCCTGGATAACATGCTGGGTGTCTGTGCAGTTTATATTCTTGTGATTTCAACAACTGCTACAAAAAATATTTTGTTTCTAGGCTAGACAGCTGTAAGTGTAAGTTTAACTGTAAAGTTCTAGTCAGATTCTGTTGTCAATTAGGTGCTGGAAGCACATATAAGTATGTAACCCCATAGTCACTTTGTGTCACCTAAAGTATATTGTGTTTTCTTCTTTGAATAAAGGAAACATTAAGTGGATACTGAAGATGAAAGCCAAGTACATGAAATAATCAGCTGTCCACCTCCAGTTTCTCTTTTTCCTCAGTAGAGCCGTTAAACTAAAAAAAAGTCAGTATATTAAACTGAATGAGTTGAATGTGAAGCGTTTACTTATGTTGTGAGTCACTGGTTACGTGTGAATCTTGTAACAATTTGCCACAATGTTCCTCTTGCTTCATTATCAGTGTGCTGAAACTGTTATATTTTTCATCCTGTGCAAGTCTTTTTAATAAATAGTCAAAAACAGACGACACTGATCTCATTTACACCAGTGTGAATTTGGAATTATGCCACTGAAGCCAGTGGAGTTATACTAATGTGTAAAAGCAGGGTACTTGAGATTAGTAGGACATTATTGTAAAGTGTATTCTTTAATCTGCTGTGAGTAGAATGCTAATGGCTCAGATGTGGGTGGCTGGAATAAGACACAAGATACTCCAGTTTGAAAACTACTTATTATGTTGGCAAAGTTGATTTTCTATAATTTATTGCTGATCCCTGTTGCTTTTTTATGTTAAAGGGAGCTTGTTGCCAACTTTTTAATAGATTGTAATCAAGACCCTAAACTTTAATGAGTGGGTCAGAACTCCTGCTGTATACAGGGAATGCAGCAATACAGAAAGACTGCAATTGGATCTGTTGGTGATTACACCTGGGACATGCACTGTCTATTGAACATTCTAAGTCAGTACAGAATTCAAACAAGAACGCGCCTTTATCCCAGGACAGTTCACAGATGGCCTCAGCCTGATGTTCCATGGAATGACATTGGTGTAAGTGAGTTTAGAATCAGGCTCATTACCTTTACATACCATTATTTTGTTGAAAACTATTGCATCAGCAACATATCTTGACTGTTCACGTGTTGTGTAAGCAGGAAAGACGTATTAATATATCTTTGCCTCAACTATATATCAAACAATTTTAGATTAATTCATTTGTATTCCTAAATTTTTTTAAATTTAGCTTTTAATTACACACTTGAATTAAGGTTTGTGGAAGGTGTGAGTCTAGCCATGCTAACACTAAACTCCTTTATCTATCCAGGTAAAGCCCAGGTAATGACCATGTAAACTTCCCTCCTGATGTGTCTCAGGCATGTCCCAGAGAAACACCTCTAGTCTTTGAGCCAAATTAATCCACAGTGTAATTCCACTAATTTCAGTGGAGTAACAGATGAATTTCATGTGCATTCAAACCTTGCTAAACAGCCAACAAGCCAAACTTTTTTTTTTTATGGTCTTACTGGGCATTATATACGTTGATACATATTATGTAGGTATGTTGACATGGTGCTGAGATGCAATTGTGAAAGGGGCTCAGGTGCTATATTATGTGTGCAGTGCCAATAGGTAGCTGTTGTTATTATTATTATTAGATGCTGTCATGCTTTGTGACATGAGGCAACCCAGTGTTTTCACCTCTGTCTGTCTGTAGTGCCAATTTTCTTACTCCATTGTAGTCTGGCTCCACAACATTAGCATCTGTTGGTCACCTCTTTTCCATCTTCCACCAAGTGGTATCCAGTCAAAGGCTTGTATAGTACTTTTTTTTGACATTCGTACAACATGCTTAAATCATTTCAGCCTTTTTTCTCAAATCACTGTCTCCACTGTCTGTTGACCAGTTCTTTGTAATACATTAGCATTAGTTAGTTTATTCCACCACTAGACACCAAATATTCTCTCCAAGCCTCTCTAATGGAATGCATTAGGTTCCTGTTGTTGGCTTCTAGCATTTGTCAAGGTTCAGAAGCATATACCAGTGTGGTATCACCGTAATGCTGTGTGACCTTATCTTAGTTCTTGTGTGTATCTCCTGACTTTTCCAAATATTTGCCAGTCTCGAAAAAGCTCCACTTGCCTTCCCAGTTCTTGCTTTCACTCCTTACTGAGCTGTCCATCATTGCTGATTCCTCTTTCAATTATCATGACTAGTTTTCTTTTGGCAGATTCTTAATCCTACTTTGGCAGCCTCATATTTGACATTGATCATAGTCTTTTTCATGGCATCATCTGTGTCCAGTGTGATCTGATAAGTCAAGATCTTTAAAATTTCCTGTACTTCACATAACTCCTGTATCTTCTTTTGATGTTTCTCTTTGCATCATGTAGTCTATCACAATGTAGAAGAGGAGTGATAACATGCAACCCTGCCACACTTCAATGATGATCTCAAGCCAATTGGTCTCTCCACTTTCTCTCCTTATACACCATTTGAACCTTCATATAGCATCTTGGCCAGTGACACTTTCTAGGAAGCCCATTTTGTCAGAAGATCTTTCATAGTGACTCTCTATGAATGCAGTCAAAAGCTTTGGTGAAATCTATGAAGTTCAAGACTAATTTTCTTTGGTAGCCAAGCCCTTTTTCAATCAATTGTAAAGATGTGATCTACACATGATCTTTTGGTCTAAAGTCTGCTTGTTCATTGCGCAGTTTTTTCATCTGTGACCAGTTTGATTCTGTTCAATAGTATACTGCAGAACACTTTTCCAGATACTGAAAGTAATGTTGGTCCTCAACAGTGATGTCACATCAGTTGGTTGCTTTTCTTTGGTTGTTTACAGATCACACCTTTCTTCCAATCCTCTGGACAGAACTCTTTTCTCCCAAACTATATCACAAAGTTTATGTATTTCAGTACTACCACATCCTAACAACCCTGAAGCTTTTCAGCAGTGAGTTTATCTTGACAAGTCGCTTTGCTATTTTTTATCTGCTTAATTGCTTTATCTATTTCTGCTTTTGAAATTTCTAACAGTGAAATGTTTAATTCTTCACTTTCTTTGGATACATTGACTGGAATTGGTGGCTCTGGTTGGCTGAGTACTAAATTAACATGTACTATCATCTTTCCTTTTGTTCTGTTTCCACTATTACAATCTTCTTCCACCTTTTGCTTTTATGATACCATTGTGAATCTGGAACCATGATGACAATTGTGTACACACCTGGAATAGTTTAGAGTCACCTTTCACTGATGCTTCTTCAGCTTTTCTAGCTTTTTTAGCCAGTCATTCTCGCTTATGGGTCCGACCATTTCTTTATTTCATTATCTTTCTCTGCAGACTCTGGTTGCTATCACGATAGCTAGCTGGCTATTTAACATTTTTAAAAATAAAATATGAAAAATCATGGAGGGGCATGTTGTGCCAATTCATAAATTTTTAAGGCCAGAAGGGACTATTGTGATCCTCTAACTTAACATCTTGCATAACACAGGCCATAGGACTTTGATTAATTAATTCCTGCTTCAAGTTCAATAGCTGTGACTGAACTGAGCATGTCTTTTAGAAAATTCTCCAATCTTCAATTAAAGATGTACAGTGATGGAAAGTCAACCACAGCTCTTGGTAAACTGTTCCTATGGTTAATTATCCTCACTGTTAAAAATTTGCACCTTATTTCCAGTCTGATTTTTTTTCTAGCGTCAGCTTCCAGCAACTGGATCTTGTTATACATTTGTCTGCTAGATTAAAGAACCCTCTAGTATCAGATTTCTGTTCCCTGTGTAGGTACTTATAAACTATAATCAAATCATTCCTTAAGCTTTTATTTCACAAATTAAATAGATTGAGCTCCTTGAGTCTTTCACTATAAGGCATGTTTTTCAGTCTTTAATCATTCTTGTAGCTTTTATCTGAATCTTTTTCAACATCTTTCTTGAAGTCCAGGTACCAGAATTGGACACAATATTCCAGTAACAGTTGGACTTGTGCTATATACAGAGATAAAATAATCTCCTTATTGCTACTTGATATTCCCCTGTTTTATACATGAAAGGAATGCATTTGCCCTTTCAGCCACAGCATCACATTGGGAGCTTGTGTTTTGCTGATTATCCATCATGACTCCAAATCTTTTTCAGAATAACCAGTTCCCAGACTTGAGTCCCCTATCCTGTAAGTGTGGACTATATTCGTTGTTCCTAGATGCATAACCTTATATTTGGCCATATTGAAACACTTATTTTTCTGTTAGTGCCAGTTCCCAAGTGATCCAGATTCCTCTATATCAGGGACCTGTCCTCTTAATTAATTATTACTAACCCAATCTCTATGTCATCTGCAAACTTTATCAGAAATGATTATATGCAAATGTTATATAGTGTAAGGCCATAAATTGATCACTCTTGGACACCACCAGAAACACACCTGCTTGATTATGATTCCCTTTTCGCAACTATATTTTAAGTCCAATTAGTTAGCCAACTTTAATTAATTTATGTGCCATGTTGATATTGTATCATTCTAGTTTCTTAATCATATGTGGTACCAAGTCAAATGCCTTACAGAAGTCTGAGTAAATTACATCAAAATGATTACCTTTATCTACCAAATCTGTAATTTAATTAAAAAATTAAGTGAATTTCACAAAAATCTATTTTTCTTCAACCCAAGTTGCTTGGCTGAGTCCTGTATCGGCTGTTCCATCGTTTTACTCAGGCTTGATGACCTTTACTCAGCTGACAGACCTATGATTGCTTGGGTCATCCTGTTTGCCCTCTTTAAATACTGGAACTACATGAACTTTCTTCCACTCCTCTGGAACTCTTCCACAATGTTCCAAGACTTACTTAAAAGCAGCATTAATGGTCTATATAGTTCCTTGGCCAGGTTGTTATCCAAGTTATCCAGACCTGCTGATTTAAAAATGTCCAATTTTAATAGCTGCTATTTAACACCCTCTTTAGTTACTGTTGAAATGGAATGTATTTTATCTGCAGCATCATCATCGTATGGTATGAATATATAATCTGTTTTTTCCCCCAAATACAGAACAGAAATATTTATTGAACAATTTTTCCTTTTCTGCAATATTAACAGTACTACCTTTTCCATCATTTCTGATGGTGGTTTTAGTGCAGTCCACTACTAACTGATTTCATAAAGGTTCACAAATTTCAGTTAGATAGTGACACTTTTGGTCACTACAGACCCTGCCAGGATGACTTCCATTGATCTAGAGGACAAATGGACCTACGCTACATTTCCACAAATAGTTCTAATTGTAAAAAAATTATTAAATTGCACAGAAATATGTATGAAAAATGTGATTTGACTGTTAAAGTAGTTTATGAATCTGACTAATCATGAGAAAATCAAATCCATTATAAAGGAAGTTTGCATGAACGGAAATTAGTTTGTCTTCAAAATAATTTTTGAGATATTCACAATTAACATTTTCAACAGTAACTGAGTTCTTATGATTTTGGGAGAGTAGGCAGTGATGGATACAATTGTTCATGTATTTCAGGCCAGTCTATCCACAGAACTATTTAGGGAGCTTTCAGCCCCAGAATACTTATGCTGGTTTATTAGTTACCTGCTTTGCTTAGATCTGCAGTTTGGTTCCTGGCTTCATTTGCCAGCATATATTTTGAATTCACATGAGGCTGTGTAGGCTGCATTCCACATTTCCCTTTTAGTTGTCAATTAAAGATTAAGAACCCAATTCCTGCAAGTTATTTCATTTTTTAATCTTAGAGAAAAATGGGTAGACCCCAGCTTCTAAAGTTCTGCAGAGTACCTACCAATCTAGTGCCATAAAATGGAAACGTGTGTCTGTGAAACCACCAAAATGGTCAGAGGAACAGATCACAATTAATGATGTTCAACATTGCCAAATGCTTCTTTTTGAAACCTGCAATTTGTTAAACATTCAAATGTACAGTGAAGAGTTTGTTAGATGCATCTGTGGGATTGATAGTATAGTAGGTCAGAAAGATAACTATTATTTTTTAATAAAGATTTATATTATGGTAGCATCTCAGGAGAAGGGCTCCATTAATCTGGGCACTGCACAAAGATAAAGAGATAATCACTGTCCCAGAAGTCTTATTTGAATTAATGTGATTCCACCCAAAGTGCTGCTATTTTTAAGCATGCATGATATCCAACTTGAGGGAGGGAATCATTCTGGGAGGAATCAGATCAGGCTGGCAAGACAGGCTCCAGGGTCTGTCGCATCGCTAGATGGGGGGATAGGATGTCTGACAGGGTCACACAGGAGAATGGGACTGAATATGTTTACATGGCACAATGACTCGAACCTAAATTACTGAAAATAATGATTTCTAAAATAAGCTTTGATTTAAGCAATTCCATACTCTGGTGAGATGCTAGATACTCTGGGAAGAAGCATCAGATCCCCAAATGTCAGAATTATTGAACTTTCCAGAGGAAATGAACCCATTCAATCCTCTTACATTAATGGAGCAGATGCTGCCCACACTGTTATGGTTACAGATTATGCTCATCTGAAGCTAAGAAAAGTTACAGGATTCCTGTGAGGAGACAATATGAGAAGGAAAATGACTGTGTCTTTTATGGTCATTTGGAACAATAAATAATGCTGAACAGGTATAAAAACTAACGTTTATTTTCCCTGATTTCAGCCATGCAATCTAAAGAATAAGGTGTAAACTGTGGTGTGTTGAGGACTGAAAGTGTAAACCAGACTTATCTAGAGCTTAAACAACAATTAAAAACAAAACCATCTCTACATCACCAGTTTTCCTTAAGGCTTTCCCACATAATTACTGACTAGACCCAAGTCTGCTTAGCTTGTGAGATTTGATACAGCCAAAGCCCTCATCGAAGCATGGGTGATTATTTTAGATCATTTTGTCAATATGAATTTTAACAGTTCAAACCTAGGGGAAGGGGGAGAGACATAGCAACCACTTCACTTGGAGGTGAAGATGCTTCTTCACTAATGTCCTGAAAGTCTTTATAGTTCACATTTTTATTATACAGAGATGAAGTTCATAAGAGAAAAACATATTTGGTGCGATGAATATGTTTAGTTCCCGTTTAGAAAATACCCTCTTTGTATTGCACCTGTATTATTTATTAGTCATATGTCCTGCATATCTGGAGCTGAGTAATGGGAAATGTTGAAGAAAGAGTTTCATTAACTGTGATACTATTAATTGGCATAGCCTGCTGGCTGGAATGACTTTCTCCATTTGAATACATGGAAGTATGAATCAGAGTCTGGTGAATTAACCAGGGAGCGGAAGACAGGGATCTTTACATTGTAGATTATACTTTACATACAGAGTAGCTGATCTCATTTGTCTTCCTGGAACCTGAAGTTCTGTTCAGAGTCAGATAATTAAAGCATCAAAAACTGTACTGATTTCTCCATTAATAGAAATAATTACAGTACTACATAAACTTTTGAAAGTGCAGTGGCATATTTAGGGACAGAGATTTTTTCAGACCCCTGGTCTTCATTTTTGTGTATCATTTTGTTCCTACAATTATTTGTGCCTATATTTTAGAACATTTACATATCTAAATTCCTGGTTAAATTTGGAATGAAAAATGTCCCTTAGTAATGTGTAGAAAGTATTGTCCATTCAGGAACAGAACTCTCAACTTCCCTTCTTTATATATCCCTGAAAAATGTACTGCAAAGTGTTCAGGTCAGATAATCACGAGAAACACTACTTCTACTTTTGTTGATGAACTCTAGAAGGGCAGTAAGTGCCAATCTTCAATACAATCCTTGTGTCAGCCAAGATTATGGGTTTATGATACTATAGTAGATATACTATATACAGGTACCATTGTAGATAAATACTAGTTCTCTTCGACAATTCTGTTGAAATCTTGTGAAATATTAATCCATTTTAAGCAATTAACTAATTTTACAGGAGCAGTCTGATATAATACAACTTTTAAAATCACTTGTATAACTTTTTAAACTTGCCATGATGATGGATGCCAAATAAATGCTTGTAATAATAAAAATTAATGTTATGAATCTCAGATGCCTGTTTTTGCCAATTATACCATCATGTGGGTTATAAAGGAGGTTTTCAGCCTGGAGCTCACTGGAAGGCAGCAGGTTTGTATCAAGTTACTGTAGAGCAAAGGGTGCTTTCATATACTAAATACCCAGTATGAAATTTGTCTTACATTGCAAGAGAAATCATGCCTTCCAGTACAGAAAAGGAGGATGGAGTTGTACACAAAATAAATGCATTGAAAAAAGGCATACATGTTTTGCATGCCTGTGTTTGATAATGCACTAATGATATGCAACAAAACATGCATTTCAATTACAAATATAATTAAATATTTACAAACTTAGTGTTTTCCCCTGATAGGTTCCTCAAAGTGAATGAGAAGACAAGAGCTCTGATTCAAACCAAAACAACAACTGTGATGTTAGTTGTATTGGCCTAGCTCACACAGGGTTTGTGTTCTCTTTCAGAGGGGTCAGAGGGTATGTGTGATTCAGGCAGGATCCCCACATTGGCAGTGGGGGTGGGGGGAATGGTACACTTTACCAGGGCCTGGAGGGCCTAGGCTGCAACCCCCATTACTATGAGGAAAAATTTTTCATGGCTCATGAAATTGTATGGGATGAGGAATTGTGAGATGTGTGTGTGGGAGGGGGCAAGTGTTACAAGTTTGCACCGGGCCCCAAAAAATGATGCTTGAGCTCTGGTCTTCACTTGTGAGGTTCAGCTCACATCAAAACAACACAGTCTCTTTCCTATATAGGGTTTATTTCTAGCTAAACTTTGAGGTTTGTGTTCTAGACACAGCATTACCCAAACTTATAAAATTCTTGAAACAAAAGCTAGGATGCCACTTTCTAGAAAGACATAAACTATTAAATGTCCGATACTCTGACTTCTTGGGTTTAGCTCTATATAGAATTGTTTTCTGTCTCCGTTTGCTTAAAAACCACCTGCTCTGTGTAGATGTCAAAATATCTCATTCACATGAAATCAGCATGAAGCATCCAGCCAAGAGGCAGCGGCGAGTATGAGTGAGAGAGGGGATTCTCTGCAGCCTTTATATACCAGAGTTATTTTTAACCACAGCCTCCATGCTTATTACAGTGTTTCCTCTCTCAGACGCTCAGGAAGCCCACTTGGCTCTGTTTCCTGCTAACATGCGGCCCTGGCTCACAAAATCTCTGAGAACAACAGGCCTGAGACTGCTCGGCTCCATTTAAAAAAACTGGCAACTTTTCAAGCCCTGACAGAAAACCTTTGAAAGCTCTGGATTCCCTCCAGCTAACGTATGAGGCTCCTAGATCACTGACAAATTCAACTGAGACAACACAAAATGTCCTATGTAAATAACCCTTTTTCTGAGTTTACCTTTTTAATAGTTTAAAACTTTATAGCTATTTCACGGGATGGAAAATATTTTTATATTTTACAAAAATGGGTTTCAGGGAAATGTGTTTTTCTTCTAGTGTTCTTGTGACATTCTTCTTAGAATACAACAGCCACCTTTCTCTTCACTGAAAACCAGAACTGATGATCACTGGGAGCTCTTCAGTGAAGGGCCTGTGCCTAGCTCTGTGTTTGTTTAACACTGAGCAGAATGGCTTGAGCCTTGGGGCACTACCATAATATAAATATTAAATAACAGTACTAATGACCACAATTGGTCTTAGAGCTTCTGATGTTCCAAGTTAAGTAAGGTCAGAGATGGGGTGGTAGTATTTAATGGTTTCCTCAGACAATTAATATTACACACAACAGTCATTTTTAATTTTTTTTTCTCATTGACATTTTTTTTACTTGCATCCAAAAGAGAATCGTGTTTCCAAAAAAAAAAAAGGGGTGGGGTCTTAAAGACTCAGAATATGCATACCCTTGATGAGTATGCAAATGCAGCTTTGTCCTAATGAGATATTTGCCTGATATGGTTATTAAATAGTAAAGTGAAGCTGCTCTTTGTTTTGCTGATAATAATTCTTTGGAATTTGTTGATGATCACCCAGAACATATGAGCTGATGAAATTTTCGTTTATTATAAAAATGCTTCTTGAATCTCTTTGCCCTTCTCTGGTGCTGTCTTTGCCTCTGCATGTCTCATAGCTGCTTCAGCCAGTGCAGAATGTGGGTGCTCTCCCTGTGTGAAGGACAGACCAGTGAGAGCAGATTATACCTGTGTTCCCTGCTCTGCACTAACTACCAATTTATCTTGGTGTGAAATGTAAGGTGCTGATTAAAGCCCTAAATAGTACAGTTCTCATTCCAGTGTGTCTCATAGTGCACACCACTACCTCTCTGGCAGTAATGTTTTAGCTGCCATTCCCCAAGGGTAGGACTTACACACTCTGGGAACAGGACTTTTGCTGTTGAAAGTTGCTGCCATTCAAGACATCTGAGTCAGAACTTGGCCACTTAGCTTGGAAATAAGCTGTATCTCTGTGTTAGCATTGCAGGTTTTGGAATCTGCTGGCATTTACTCTCTTGGCTGGCATTTCCCCATCGCTGGTCTCTGTAAGATAATTGGCTTGGTGTGGCAGGATATGCAAAAAGGGAACCATTGTCAAGTGTATAATCCCTAATTTGAGGAATTTTGTTTTTGTTTTGCAGTGAATCAAAATTACATAAAAAGATGACCACATGAGCACCTTAAAAATGTGTGTAATAAAAATAATAATAGATGAAGAGGAAAGTATAAAAGCTAGAGCCATTTTCATTGCATCTGATGCATTTCTAAACTATCTCACCATTGTGCTATCTAGGGACACCTTACCATAATAATATATTGATCATAGTGAATAAACTCCATTTATATTAGTAACTAAGTGCCATCCTCCACCTTAAGTGTTAGCAGAGACTTAAGTTGAAAGAGAACGAGACAGAAAGTGTGTGTCTCAAATCACTACAGCTATCTAATCTTCTTGCCCAGTCCTTTTTTTTTTTTTTTTTCTTTTCAGATTTATGTATGCTGTTCTTGGGCCAGGCCTGTGGACTTTGCTCCCATTTTTTCTTTCCTCCCCCTCCACTAAACTTAACCATATAGAAGGATGATAGCAGCACTAATTCTGAGGACAACCTGAGTAGCTGTTATTGGGATGCAGCAGAAGCATTCCTGTCGAGTGGCCAGAAATAATTAGTTCTGTTGCCAATATTCCTTTGAGCTTGGGCATTGTGCCTGAAATCAGTGTTTTTGCCCAGTGCTGACGGAATCAATATAATTAACTTGAATTACTAATGAAAAGCGTTACTGGATCATCTCCTTGCCAATCATTAGGTAATATTAAATTATGGGACTGGCTCATGAAGCAGGATCTGGGACAACTAACTATTAATATCTTTCAAATTACCCTCATTTGGGGGGACATCACCCATTTTAGTCCCAAAATTACCTATGTTCCTCACAGATTTCCTGTTCCTTCACGTTTATTGTTGAAAAGCACGGGTATAACTAATGAATCATTACACTGAAATTATAGGCATTAGTCACGCGCTAAAAAGGCAAATCCCATATTTTACATAGCCAGCATGAATAATAACTTTTTTTATGTGTCACTCATTTTGGGTCTTTTGTCAGACATTGGGTCTGACATTTGCACCTTGACAGGGTTAGCAGTATGGCACCTTTCTCTTGACACACCTAAGAGCTAAGAGAGAGAGAGAAGTAGGGCAGGATTTGTAAAGTAAGGGCTTAGTTTTTGACAAATGGCCTCTAATTTTGCAAGTGAAATTTTGCCATCCGCTTCAGACACAGCTGGTAGCTGCCACACATAAAACAGCTAGCTGGTTGTGTAATGTTAGCATCTGGTCTTACAGTTTAAAATTAGGGTAAAAAACTTCACCACAAAATTGAGGGCCAGGTTGAGGAATTTAAAAAAAAAGTCTTATTCTTTGAATTATATTTATCACATAAAAGAACAGTAGGCCACTTTGCAACTTTGTTTTATGCTATTTGGGGTTCACTGTAATGATAAAATGACGCTCTGCAGCTTGGCTTTCTGTGTCATGGTCCATCTTGTTCTATTCGGGACAAGCGATAGGTAAAACCAGCAAGGACAATTGGTTCAGCTATAGTTAGTGACTGCTGTTTGTACATAGTGGTTTATGTTAGAACTTGAGGATAGCCTGTCACTTCAAGCATTTTTTTTGCTGATGGTTTCAGCAATTGCCCCCTAAACACTGGAGGCAAGGCTCCCTAAGAACTTTCAAAGCTAAATAACTCTCCTTCAAATATAACTGAAATTATATCTTGCAGTTTTTAAAATAGCTCACATCACTACCACCTCCAAAAACAGCGCTGGGACTATGTGGCCTTGTGGTTATGGCGACAGGGTTGTGGTGGTAAAGTAGAGATTCAAATCCAGTTGTAGGGAGATAAAAAGCTTCAAAGAAAGTGAAACTGTGTCTTGATTATGTGGAAATAATAAGACTTAATTTTACTTAAACCTGCAAAACAAAATTTGTGTCTAAAAATAAAGTGTCATACGGGAGGGTAAGAATCCTATGTTACATTAGGAGATGTACTGTGGATAAAAGCTTCAAGTCACTATGAAGATGGAACACAGTCTACTATCAGACAAATTTGGATTGTGTTATTCTATAGTACATCAATCAGCTTAGAAATTCTACATTTGAAGATTTAAAACTCAGAATCTGGGGCCAAACAGAACAGCATGTTTTAACTTGTTTTATCTATTCTGATAAGGACTTGGTTACTGCCCCTCCAGGCTGGCAGAGGTCAAGCGACTGCACAGGCCTTACAAATGGTGGCCCAAAGAGCATCTTTGTAGAATCCCTCTGATTTGTGTTGACTGTCTCTGCAAGGGATGGGGGGAGAGGCTACGTGGGGATGGGAGAGCTGGTGGGAAGAGTAGGGTGGTGTGAAAGCGAAGAGGAGAAAGGGGTCAACGAGGGTTAGGAGAGATAAGGCAATAACATAGCCTGTTCATAGCCTTTGAAGAGTAAGCAAAGTGCAAGTGCTGGCCAGTTCAGGCAGTCTGACTTGCTGGGAATAACTCATTGTAGACAGAGAACTGCAGCCTGGAAAAACCCTGGTTGGGGGGTGAGGGAAGCAGAGAGTGAGAAAGAGCGACACCTCCACCCAAAAGAGGTAATGAACGGAGAGCCAGAAGCCTAAAGGTGGGTGCCCTTGATGGGCCACTGAGGGGGGAGACTGGGGCTGTTGCCCTAAACTGTGCTGTGGGAAATGGGGAGCAGACAGAGCCCCTTGAATGGAGGGAATACAGGGAAGGGGTGTACACATAGCTCCTGATGTAGGAGAGAATTAGGGACCCTGGTGTAGGGGGAGGTGAGAATGTGGGGGCACATAAAACAAATAGTGGTTATGTTAAGAGTGGGGAACCCTGGCAGGAGGAATGGGGGAAAGAACCCCTGCAATGGGAGAAATGGAAGATGCAGAGAACCCGTTGTGGTGGGTGGTGAATGGAGGAACCTGATACGAGAAGAGAGGAGAAGAGGGAAGGGTGGCAAACAGAAACTCTGGAAGGAGGAAAATTGGAGGTATTACAGCGTTCGTGAAATAGAGGAGGATGGGAGGGTGGCTCACGGAGAGCTTCAGCAAGCAACAAAGGGATTGGTGGGTGCAATCAGCTTGGCTTATAGACATTACAAAGTGTGCAACCCTCTATTTGTATTACAATAGCACTGAGATCAGGTCCCATTGTGCTTGACAATGTAAAAACACATAGAGGCAGTCTTTAGATACCACACTATAGGACCTATGAGTCTGATATATCTGGAGTCTCTATAATATACTGATTAGCTGATTTTTCAAACACTGCCAAAAATGGCAGGTTCAACTGTTTCTTAAATCCCATCCAGGCTTAGTCCACATTATGGACAAATGCTGGCAGTATTTATAGTTAAGGAAGCACTGGCATTTCCATTGTAGAAATCCAGCAAATATTAAAGAGTATGTCTACATGTCTACTGATAGAAATCAACCAAATAAAGCAAATCATTCTCTTAGCATATAGGCTTAGCCCCCTCTACTAAATTTATCAAACCCTATAAATAATGATTTCTAGCATGGTTGATAATGGATCTCTGAGCAAACATTGTTAGTGATCTGAGGTATAGTAATTTTTTAATTAAAAAGTTGTACAATAACAGACTCAAAATGTAAACGTAAAAACATTTAAAGTTCAAATTACACTGGGTTAAGAACTGGCATTGAATGTGTAATTTTTAACATTCCAAACTCCCTTCATTATAGTTCAAGAAGCCACAGAAATACACCATTACGAGCCAGGAATAGTTCTTCCTTTTATTTGGAAAAAAATTACAGAGAGTGCTATTGGGAGCTGGAGTTTAGTTCCTAAAGCAGGAGCAGACTACAATATTTTTATATACAACTGCAACCACAAACTTGCACTCACTCATACATGCCGGATTAAATGGTGCCAGCTGTATAAATACTCAACGCTAAGTTAAAACACAGATTCTTTTTTATTTCAGCTTTTCAAGGTTTATTGTGCTATTTCTACTTGCAATATAATTTAAAGTCTATATGCCTTAAAAAAACCCTGTAAACCTACAAACGCAGACTGTGTTCCTCTGCTGTTCTAGAAGGAAAAAGAAGTTGGGTCTGTTCTGTCCACTGTTAATGGACATAATGTTTGCTGTTGTCTAGGAGTTTACTATTACAAAGCAAATGTCTTTTTGCTTTTATCATAATTTTTCTGCTACTCAGTCTTCATGTGTAGCATTATGTGCACCTGATTTTTCAGAGAAAGCCCCTGATATAATTAGCTGGAAGGCAAAAGAGCCAACTGCTGATCTGAATATGCTCATGAAGTCTGTTTTTTGCCCATACCCTGAGAAAAAGCAGACTGTCCCTCGTCACTATTGTTAAATTAATGGTAATCAATTAAAAACCAAAGTCAAGACATAAATCTTATTTCTCTTCCACTAGTCAGGAAAAAAAATGGTTTGTTTTACTGACTGTAATAAATATAAACCTAAATGAGTAGACATGACAGGGAAAGAAGGGAATCTAAAGAGGTGCCTGGTTGAGACATGCCACTCCGGCAATCTCTGATGGAAGACAGAAAACTCGTGGCCCTTTATATTTTTGTTTCATGTTGTTATAATAGGGGAGCTGATCCTGCTTGCATCTTTATACAGGTCTAGACGCAAATTCATTGTGAGGCTGAATCTGGGCTTCTGAGGTCTCTGCGATGGGACAGAAACACTTTTCACATTTTTTAAAGTTGTTTTGACTATTTTCAGATTGAGCGTTGAACCAACATGGAAGTGCAGGGATTCAAGATATTTCTGTTGATTGTACAATTGGAAAAACTGTCCTGATTTTAAAGTATTTTTGGCATGCAACTGAAAATAAGTAAGCAATTTTAGAAACTTACTAGAAAGTAATGGCTCTGGCAGGACTTTAGATATGCCATAGAACGAGTCTGGCAGATGGACTAAGAACTCATTATTAAGCTTCACACGGGAGCACATTTTTGTGCAAAAGATTAAAAACAAGGGAACATAATCTAAAATGTAAGGGACCTGGACTATTGTCTGCAAAGGGAAATGTATAAGCATATGAAGTGCGTTAAAAGGGAAGGCAGCTGAAGCAGAGTATAGGTACGCTCAAGAGACATCTCAATTTGTTCCTGGAGAAGAAGGTGATTTCAACCAATTTACCTAGTACTGAAGTGAGGATTGCTTCTGGAGCCTTTTTAAAAAATTGGCATCATATTACCTGTCCTCCAGTCATCTGGTACAGAAGCTGATTTAAATGATAGTTACATACCACAGTTAATAGTTCTGCATTTTCATATTTGAGTTCCTTCAGAACTCTTGGATGAATCCCAGCTGGTTTTGGTGACTTATTACTGGTTAATTTAGCAATTTGTTCCAAAACCTCCTGTACTGACATGTCAGTCTGGGACAGTTCCCCAGATTTGTCACCTAAAAAAAAAGTCTCAGGTGTTTGAACCCCCCTCACATCCTCTGCAGTGAAGACTAGTGCAAGAATTGATTTAGCTTTTCTGCAACAGTCTTGTCTTCCTTGAGTGCTCCTTTAGCACCTCAGTCATCCAATGGCCCCACTGTTTGGCAGGCCTACACGTTTTTTTGCTGTTAATGTTTGTGTCTTACGCTAATAGCTCTTCAATTCTTTTTTTTGGCCTGTCTAATTATACTTGTGTTGCCAGAGCTTATGATCTTGTCTGTTTTCCTCAGTATGATTTGACTTCCAGTTTTTAAAGGATGCCTTTTTGCCTCTAGTTGCTTCTTTTACTCTAGCATTTAGCATAGTAGCATTTTTTTGTAGTTCTCTTACTATTCTTTTTAATTTGAGGTATACATGTAATTTGAGCCTCTATTATGATCAAGGAACTATTATCTCAAAGCCTGAAACTAAATGCCCTTACAGTTTGTTGCTGTTTAATTATTTAATCTTTAATTGGTATTTTAATGTATCAAGTATGTTGTGCATGACTCTGAAAAGTCAGTATTCTCAGTGTTTGCTCTATATAAAGTATTGTTATTACTTTTAGTAGTTTAACAGTAGATCAGTAAACCTCAAGGGGCTGTGGAGAGCCACACACTCAGTAGTAAGGGACTCAAGTGGTTTTCAAAACTGAGGCCACCTGCAGAAAAACTTCAAAGGATGAGCTTTTTAAATCTTATTTTTCTTTTTAAGACTGTAGGTTGCTCCTGCTGCTCTTGTCTTGAGCTCTAAGACTGCAAGTCTGTGGCACAGAAATGGCTTTCACATTGGGTAGGTTTATGTAGAAAGAGTTATTAGTGTAATGGCTCCTAGACATTCCTTTCACAATCCTGACCTGAACAGCAATGTCCAAAGCAGCCTAATTCCTCCTGAGACCTTCTGAATAGTTTGATGCAGGAAAGCAAATTTTTCAGATTTTTCAGAGTATGTGGCTATCTCTCTAGATCTTTATATGGTCCTAGTCTGCACAGAATCAAAGCAAACTGAGACAAGCTGCGTGTAGGTTGCTGATGGCCTCACTGAGAGGTAGGGAATCTATCATTTAAGTTGCTATTTGGTTTTATGTGTTCAGGCATGTGAAGTCCCTTTATGATGCACATTACATTTAGACTTCATTCTCCACTCACACCAGTGTAATTCCATTGGTTTCAGTAGAGTTATTCCAGAGTAACATGGTGCATGTGAGAGGAGAATAAGGACCATGAGGGAGGAAAAGTGGATTTCTTTACATGTGCCTATGTCACCATTGTAAGTAAAAATCCAGCTATGTACCTATATAACTGGGTTTTCATTTCTCTGAAAGCCATGACACCAGAGCAAATGCCAGCTTGGCACCAGAAAGTGGCCACCTATTACGCAACCTGTGCTCGTTAAATTAAAGGGTTCCTTTTTTAAGAGAAAGAGCTATGTCTGTATTCACATTTGGGGTGAACTGGATTCTCAAATGGCTCTTTTTCATGTCTATGTTCTGGTACTCAATTAAAACAGAATCATGGAAAGTGTGTCTGAAATACTGGATTTTTAATATTAATAAAGTTTTAGATTTTCAGTTTTCTGATGGATGGAGACTCATCAAAATATAAGAATATATTTATATTTACTATCCATTTTAATGTGTGCAAAGGCCACGATATGTTTCATTCTGATAATATGGACTAAAATATCTATTGAACATGCTTATCATAGAATCATAGAATATTAGAGTTGGAAGGGACTTCAGGAAGTCATCTAGTCCAACCCCCTGCTCAAAGCAGGACTAACCTCAGCTGGGATCAGCGAGGGTTTTGTCAAGCCACAGCTTAAAAACCTCTAAAGATGGCGATTCTACCACCTCCCTAGGTAACCCATTCCAATGCCTCACTACCCTCCTAGTGAAAAACTTTTCCTAATGGCCAACCTAGACCTCCCCCACTGCAACTTGAGACTGTTGCTTCTTGTTCTGTCATCTGCTACCACAGAGAACACCATAGTTCCATCCTCCTTGGAACCCCATTTCAGGTAGTTAAAGGCTGCTATCAAATCCCCCCCTCCTCCGTCTTCTCTTCTGCAGACTAAGCAAATCTAGTTTCCTCAGCCTCTCCTCATAAGTCTTGTGCTCGAGCCCCAGTCATCTTTGTTGCCCTCCTCTGGACTCTCTCCAACTTTTCCACATCCTTTTTGTAGTGGAGGGCCCAAAACTGGACACAATATTCCAAATGTGGTCTCACCAATGCCAAATAGAGGGAAATAATCACTTCCCGTGATCTGCTGGCAATGTTCTTACTAATGCAGCCCAATATGCTATTAGCCTTCTTGGCAACCAGGGTACACTGCTGACTCATATCCAGCTTCTTATTCACTGTAACCCCCAGGTCCTTTTCTGCAGAACTGCTACCTAGCTCGTTGGTCCCCAGTCTATAGCTGTGCATGGGATTCTTCTGTCCTAAGTGCAGGACTCTGCACTTGTCCTTGCTGAACCTCAACAGATTTTTTTGAGCCCAATGTTCCAATTTGTTTAGGTCCTTCTCTATCCTATCCCTACCTTCCAGGGTATCTACCACCCCCCAGCTTAGTGTCATCTGCGAACTTGCTGAGGGTGCAATCTACCCCATCCTCCAGATCATTAATGAAGATGTTGAATAAAACTGGCCCCAGGACCGACCCATGGGGCACTCCACTTGTGACCGACTGCCAGCTAGACATAGAGCCACTGATCACTACTCGTTGAGTCCTGTGCTCTAGCCAGTTCTCTATCCATTTTATAGTCCATTCATCCAACCCATACTTCTTTAACTTGCTGATAAGAATACTGTGGGAGACTGTATCAAATGCTTTGCTAAAGTCAGGGTATATCATGTCCACCACTTTTCCCACATCCACAGAGTCAATCACCTTTTCATAGAAAGCAATCAGGTTGGTCAGCCATGACTTTCCCTTGGTGAATCCATGTTGACTGTTCCTGATCACCTTCCTCTCTTCCAAGTGCCTTAAAATGGATTCCTTAAGGACCTGCTCCATGACTTTTCCAGGGATTGAGATGAGGCTGATTGGTCTGTAGTTCCCTGGATCCTCTTTCTTCCCTTTCTTGAAGATGGGCACTGTATTTGCTTTTTTCCAGTCATCAGGGACCTCCCCCAATTGCCATGAGCTTATAGTAACACTTAGCTTTTCTAGCCTGCTTTTCATCATCAGAGCATTTTACGGATATGAACTAAATTTACATATTTTTAAAATATTGTGGCAATGAAAAATGATTACTGGAAGAGCAAACAGAAACAATGGATTAAAATGTAACCAAGAGCTCACTGGCATAGACTAGAATAATCTCATTATTTCAAGGAAGAGGTCAATGATAAGAGGAGTCTGCCTACAATGGTACTTTATGGAATTAAATGGCTTCCGAAATTCTGGATAAAGAAATGCATGCTGTTCCTAATCAGACTGTGCCTTGCATCACACCAATTTAGAAAGATAACAGACAGCTGCTTGTACTGATACCAAAGAGAGAGAGGAAGTGGTTTTTCAGGTAGACAGGTAGCAAGTCACATGGGTTTGGTTCAGGTGGCATGTGGTTTGGAAGTGCTTAAAATCACAAAAGACCATCAACAAATTAACAAGAAAGCCATAGAATGGCATTCCATTAGTTAGAGATGGAAAAGCTCAGCTATGTCAGTGGTTTCAAGCACCTCAGCTGGGGCTGGAGCCAGCTGTTTAAAAGTATTTGTCTCACCCCATCATAGAGTGTCTGCAAAATACAAACTTTCACTTTTTAAAATGTACATTTCTAGAATTTATGGCTGGGAAGAAAACTTTCCAAACATAAAATGGGAACAACTGATTAAACTGCTGTCTTTTCAAGTTTGAAACCAGCCTGAATTGACAATTCTATGAACTTTGGTACTCTGTGAACTGATGTATGCATCTCATGGTAGCTTCACTATTATGTTAATTCTTAAGCCTAATGATGACACTTCAAGAGATAAATGTTAAAGTAATTTATTAGCACATTTGTGCTCCTCGTTTCCACAGTTACCTCAGTTATGTGCTCAAAATTGGTAATTCCAAAGAGCAGAAGTAGTGGTGGCCCTAAAAGTGTCCTGGATTACTTTTCCCAGTGATTGTTATTGAATGCAACAGTAATGTCACTAGCTAAAAGATAAGTTACAACATAAGGTTTATAAACTGCCCTCAATCTTTGTGAGACTCTCCCCTGTTCTCAAACATTGGGTGAACTGTGGTGGGTGGAGAAGAGTAAATGTTTGTGAACATAACCCACACACCAAAATTAAAATTTAATTTGTCCCTTTTCTCAGAATGCATTTGACGCCATTTTATTAAATCATCCAAGCCATCGCCCTGTATACTCAGGCTTGTTTCCTATATTACATTTGATAGCGTTTTGTGCAGTTTAGTTTTTAAAGTCCTATAACAATGGAGCTTCTACTACTTTCCTCGGGTGATGATTCCATAGTCTAGAACATATTATGGTCAGGCAGTTTATCCTGCTAGTCAGCTATATTCCCTTTTAAACTGTATCTTGCTATGGCTAGTTACACTGCCATGTACCACACTAAATAGTTCCCTCTGCTTACTGTTTGTCCCCCTTCAGCTATTTGTGGACTGCTAGAATCCCACAGTACCTAACTATATATAATTCTTAAGCTTGCTTCATAAATCGATCCCTCCAGCCCCTTTATAATTTCTGTTGCTCTTATCTTAATTCCATCTACTTGGTCAATATTTTTCCAGTCATGTGTTACCAGAACTGAATGTTCTATTCCACACTGTTTGCACTACAGATCTCCAGAGAAGAAGGACCATCTCTTTGCTTTATAACATTAAACTTTTGTGTGTGAAGCCCAGGACTATATTACAAATTCATATCTAATTTGATGTCTACTACCACCCCTAGGTCCCTTGCAGCATTACTGTGTATCAGGTTTTCCCATCCCACTGAATATCTATTGTTTTTATTATTATTTCTCCCAATGTTTGACCTTAATTGTTCCAAGATGAATGCAATGTTATTTTCTTTCATGTAGCTTAGTGCTGATTTGCCTCTTCTCACAGTTTTAGATCAGCTGAAAATGCCATTAGTCAGTAGAAAACATCCAGGAAAGGCAAAGGCAGGTGTTTGAGAATAGCTCGAATATTTTAGTCTGTGAGCTCTTTGGGGCTATAATTGATTAGATGTTTGTACAATGCCTAATGCAATGTGGCCCAACCAGTTTGTGACCTTTAGCCGCTATTGGAATATAAATGTTAATATTAACAATAATAATTATGCCCAACCATAGGTATTTGCTTTGTGAACTGGGATCTCCCATTGTGGATAGTAGATACACCAACAGGGACTTTACACTAGCCAGTAGCGATGCCAGCACCTTTCCTCACAAGACCAAAAAATCTCACCTTAACCTCCTAGTTTTCCTCTTGGTTGCACAATATTTTGCATCTGTGCCAAGACACTCGTCCCTTAGTCACGCCTCTTCCTGGTGGTATTCTGAGAGCTGAGGATTATAAATACATCTGTCTGTGAAAAAATTAAACTGATGTCAAATGTATTCATGCGATTTATTTTCAGGTTTCAAATTGTCATCTAAGTCAGCACATCTGTCTGTTTGTGTTTCACAGCTTCTCTCCATCCTTGCTCTCCATGAGTATTTGTTTCCTTTACTGCAGCTGACAGTTTCAACTGCTTTCACAAGCTTCCTTTGTGGGGCTTCCACAACTCTGTTCTAAGCAGAGTACTACACAAAATTGATGTAACACATATGAAATGGATTAAAATCTGGCTAACTGGTAGATCTCAAAAAAGTTATTGTAAATGAGGAACACTCCTGTTGGGAGTGTTTCTAGGGAGGCACCAAGGATTCTGTTATTGGCTTAATGCTATTCAATCTCTTTATCAATGTTCTGGAAGAAAATATAAAAAGTGCTGCTAAAAATTTAAAGGTGACAAATAAATTGATTGAGTGGTAAGCAATGTGAGCACTTTGGGACAGGGACCATGTGTTTGTGCAGTGCCAAGCACAATGGGGGCCCAGTCCATGATGGGAGCTCCCATGTGATATAACAATCAAAATAAAAGAATTAACATAGACAGGTCAGTAATATAACACAATGTAGTTCACTTGGTGAACTTGTTCAAAGGAGCCCACGTATGCTGTAATACCACCAACTGCAATGTCACAAAAGATATGTTGCAGCTTGACTAGAAGTTATGGCTAGATGCTGGAAAAACTACGTGAAAGTCTCTGGCAATGTTCTGTGGCTCAGACTAGGGGAACGCAGTGGTCCCTTCTGGCCTTAACGATGTAAGATTACTACTACACCTCGTTCACCCCCACTCCTGCAACCAATAAAAGAGATGCTGTGATGCCAGCTGTGCAGCTACTACACATTCTGAAATGTATTAATAGCGCAATCCACACTCCACATACTCTACCTCCGTATGATAATGAATAATAATCTAGAGCCAAAGCAGCAGTCTTCCAGGCAACAGTACCTGGGTGCAGAATACAGCAGTTGTGTTTGTTATATTAGGCAAGATAGGCCACAACATTCTTTATAATAAATGACAGTAAACAAGTTATGTAGATGAAGCCTTCACAGGTTTCATTACTGATAGGTTCTAACGTTAGGAGCCCATATCATATAAATCTTGATTGAGGGAAAGATAAACGGGCTGTTTTTTTAGCATTTCACTACAAACATAGTGTTTGTGCCAACTGACACAATGATTAAATATGATCCTCTCTTCTCAGAAATGAGGAGCAGAAAAAAACTGTAACCGCACAGAGCTCTCCGCCGCTGATACATGATAAAAAGTCAAAACGTGTGTGGTTTTTTTTCAGACCAAACTTGTGGCGCAGCGTTCTTGAATGATGTTGTCCAAAATAAAAATGATCTCTTTTGCCCCAAAGTATATTTATGGCAAACTGTTAAAAGAATAATTGGTTTGTCTCTCCTCACCAGTGTGGTTAGCTCTTTATTAGATCAAGTAGAAGCAGAAGGTAAAATATGTCCTAATGTCTTAGTATGGGAATGAGGATGAATTCCCTTGTGTTGGCTTGTGCCTGCTAGTGTCTTGTCGCTCTGACATTGAATGCCATTTCTGTAGGCAGAGGAGCTTTACTGCAATTCCCTCTTTCAGTTCTAAAGCTTTCTAGTGCCCCCCTCCCCACCATGGCCCACAGCAGCACCATATAAACTCTGCTGTTGGGTATTTCTAGTAAGACCCAGAAACTGCTGCAAGTGTTCAGAGCTCCCTGTGCTCTGCTTTGTGCAACAGTGTCATGGGTGCAGCAGGAGCCCCACCACCAAGCCTAGCTCTAGCCACAATATAGGGCTGAATCGGTTAACATGTAAAATCAACAGCAGCTGTTTGTTTCTTTTTAAGAGTACCAGGAAAAAAACAAGCTGTCCTCCTCCCCTGTATGGGGCAAAAGCTCCTTCACACGCTTCACTTTCAACCACACACTGATGACAGTAATAATAATTCTTTGCAATTCTCTAATGCTCTCAGATGCTCTGCAATTCTCTAATGCTCTCTGCAGCCTTACCAAATTAATTACTTCAGTCTTGCAAGTCTCCTAGGAGCGAAGTGAAATTATCATCCCCATTTTACAGATGGGGGAAAGTGAGGCACAGAGCAGGGGGAGGACCTGCCCAAGAACTAGCACTCCAGATTCCTGAGTCCTGCGTCTTAGGTTCCTTAGGATCTGAGGTTCCAGATTATTATATCTGAAAGAAACACCCTGTCCCCCTTGCAAGCAAAGAACATCTGGGCTTCATACTACGTGAGCTCATCAATGTTTCCTGCACAGAAAATAGCTACAGCCTACCTCAAAGAGTGCAGGAATCCATACTTATCCTAACCGTCTTTCGCCCCCCCACACCACTTGAGAACATGATAGCATCCAAGTTCTAGCAGCATCTCTCCTGCATTCTTCACACTTAGGTGTCAGTCACTGCTCAGAGATGGTTTTGCTGGAGCTGATGAACCTTCTCTTGTTGGCCTTGAGCAACACATAAGCCCCTTTCCCGTTTCTGCTAGAGTGCTCTGCAATCTTTAACACTATTGATCATGCAGCACTGGTGACACTTGTATAATATCCTGTGGGAATGAAGGGGCCAACACTATGCTGGACCTGCTAATTCCTATTCTATGCAGTTCTGTGAGACAGAATCTAGCCAATCATGCTGGGTACCTGCTCTGTGTCCTCTGCACTTCTACCCTTCCAAATCCTGCATGGCTCACTAGTTTCCTTCTCTTTATCATCTACATAAAACAGCTCAGAAAAATGGTGAAGGTTCAAGAACTGAAATACCATCAAAATGTGGGTGTCACTCCTCAGTGCCTATAATTTACACCTAGCTGTTTATTTTGTGGGGAAGTGCCAACTGGTCCTACAAGGATTTAGTAATAGGATTTTGCCTATTTAACATCTTCATACCCAATTATTCCTCTTCGTCTCTGATTCTAGTTCAGTCATTTTGATCAAATATTTTTAAATTGGGACAGTCACAAGGAATTCCAGCCTAGAACCTCTTGTCTGGGCCACACAGAATCTGGGTGAAAAAAGAAGCAAGGTGAGTCTGGTGAATTACAGCAAGGAAGCCAGGATTGCTTTGAGCAGGGGTTTGGACTAGATGACTTCCTGCGGTCCCTTCCAACTCTAATATTCTATGATTCCCCTGCTCTGCCACTAACTCATTATGTAGCCTTGGCCAAATCACTTCCCTGCCCCAGTATCTACAGTCCCTTATCTTCTCAATGATAATACCATACTAATCTTTCTCCCAGGTGTGTCTGTTAAGTGCATGGAGAACCTCAGGCGAAGGCACTACTGACAAGTACTATAGTACAGTTATCACACCGTATTAGCTTGCAACATTTCTGTAAGGAGAAAGAATATAGCAGTAGATACTCTACAGTACTGCACAGGGAGGGCATCCGGTAATTTGCCAGAACTGCTCATCTCTGGCCGTTGTAGTCTCTGACAAAGCAGGTTTATGTGAAGCAGAAGTCTAGGTGAGAATACTTGGTATTAGAGCCCTTTGCCAAAACATTTCCAGCAACAGGTAGGAATACAGTGTAGACATTTTCAGGAACAGCAGCCACACACCTGCCCCACTTACTCAGCAGGACAGTCTGTCCTGAGTGCTGTTGTGCAGCAGATTTACCTATTTGACCTACTGTACTGGAAATACAGAGGCCTGTTACAAGCACAGAAACATCTTATCTCTCTTGTAGCACTTTCCCTGCAGCATTCTCCTTTTTGCCCTAACTCTGGGCTCAAGCAGGAAGTGTAACTGAGAAGTTCTGAGCAGATGCTATTCCTGTTGCATTAGTTTCTTAGTGAGAGAAATAAAACTGGCACTATCCCTCTTTGTGAATTGCTTGTTCACTTCCGGTTTGGGCTCAGCTCTCACTGATTGTCTTCTGGCTGGTTTCGCTGTGGATGCCCCAGGACACCAGCAGGAAGTTTAAGATGAGTCTTGAGGAGCCTTGCTTGTATCAAGGGGAGCTAACTTAAATCTAGTGATCTCTGAAAGAAAAGGAAATGAGTAGGAGGGATTGTTCATAGATTTTAAGACCTGAAAAGCCCACTATGATCATCTAATCTGATATCCTGAATAACATAGGACTAGAAAGGACCTCTTTAGTCATTAACTCCAGTACTCTGCTCACAGTCCATCCCATATAATCTTGGTCACAAATTTACCAAACTCCATTTCAAAACTAGTAAGGTTGGTTGCCTCCAATATTCGTTCTGGAATGCTGTTCTAGCACCTCACTCCTCCGGTGGTTGGAAGTCGCTTAATTGCCAGACTAATTTTAGTCCCGGCCAGTTTATACCCATTTTTTTATGCCAACACTGTCCTTTAATTTAAATAGCTTTTCTCCTGCCCTGGTGTATACCCCCCTGATGTATTTATAGAGAGTAATCATAGCCCCTCTGAGCCTTTGTTTATTAAGCTAAATAAGCCAAGCTCTTTTTGTCTCCTCTTGTAAAATAAGCTCTTCATTTCCCTTGTCATCCTAGTAGCCTTTCTCTGCCCATTCCACTTTGACTTTATCTTTCTTGAACATAGGAAGACCAGAATTGCACAAAGTATTCTAGAGGTCTTACTAGAATCCTGTACAATGGCATGAACACTTCTTTGTCTCTACATTAAATACTTTGCCTGATACATCCTAGAGTTGCATTTGTGTTTTTTATGGCTTCATCATAGCGCTGCTCATAATCATCTTATAATTGACTAAAACACACAGCTCTTAGTCTTAGTCCCCAAGAACATAACCTTGCTCATTGTACTATTATGTTTCATCTCATTTCAATTGCTTACATCATCCAGTTCTTCCGGTATAATATTTTGAATCTCCTCTGTATTTACAATGCATCCCAACTTGCGTCACCAGCATATTTCTTTAGTGCACTCCTACTTTTATTGTCAAGGTCATTAATAAAAATATTTAATAAGAACTGATGGAACCTCAAGGAACTCCACTAGTAATGGCCCTCTAGCCTGATAGTTCTTCAGCACAACTCATTGTTACGCTACTTTAGCCAGTCCTTCACCCACTTTCCAATTCCTATACTAATCCCCATCTTCTCTAGTTTAATTCATAATTTCCCATGTGTACCATGAGCCATTTAGCCCAGTATCCTCTTTTACAACAGTGGCCAGTGCCAGATGCTTCAGAGGGAATGAACAGACAGGCAATTTCAAGTGATTCGTTTCCTGTTGTCCAGTCCCACCTTCTGGCAGTTGAAGGTTTAGGGACACCCAGAACATGGGGTTGACTGCCGCTGCAGCAGGTGTTGTCAATGACCTAACAATTATAATGCCAAGACCTCTTTCTTGGTTGATAACAGGTATTTTAGACTCCCCACACCACCACACCCCATGCCATCTCTGATACCAATATCTCTCTCCTCTGAAGCATTGTTATCCCAGATATCACAAATTCACAGCCACATGGAAAGGGTAATTCAGCCCAAGGCAGTGGTGTCTTTCCAGGATAGAGCTGAAAAGGGGAGAATGTATGGACCACAATCCTATCACTCGCTTGCCTAATCCTTCTCTGGTTCACCTTGTCTCCACCCCTTACCCAGTGAGGATCCCAGACCTGTGATAAGTTCCCTATGAGGTCTGGAGCAGGACGGAAAGGTGCTATGGCAGCGTGACTCTTTCCTTATGTAGATTTCAGTGAGGACATTAATCTGACTCCTTTGGGATGAACTAGAGAAGTGCTGCTAAGGGGGAAGTTTGTGGCTTTTGCTTTACCCTGGTTTCATAAATTTGCATGGTTGCTTTTACAAAAAAAACATTTCCAAACCAGTGAGTGAGGTATTTATCCTGGAAGTCAGCTGGAGAAGTGAATAAGGGGAGGAGGGTGACAGAAATCAAGAACAAAAATAAAAGTGAAATGCATGAACTCTTTGTGTTGTAAAATGTGGACAGTGGCAAGACAGTTATTCTTTGCAACAAGCACCAAAAAAAAAAAAATCTTTAGCAACTTTCATACCTGTTGTCATAAAATATCACACAGAAAGAATTCTAACAGTGATGCCTCATTAAGTTTGTGCAATCAAACAGTTAAAACTCAGGATGATCAAAATGTTAATGTTTTGCGTATAACCTTAGCTCAGCTATACTGAACCACCTCTAGGGTTGAGAGAGAGATTTAACTACACAGGCATGTTTAAGCAGAACAGGGTTCTGTCTTCGAGTGATTGCTCATATCCATTTCCCTATAGGTGAGTGCGCGCCCCTGTGCACAGTTCTCAGACTTTTTTCCCTTAGCAGATCCCACAGGGCTGGCTCCGGCGCCCTCTCGAGTACCGCGCTCATGCCACAGTACATAGGGCGCTGCCGGCTCCACGGACCCTCAGTTCCTTCTTTCCACCTGTGACGGTGACTGGAACAACAGCTTGCCCCCACGAGTATTTTTCCCTTCTTTATAGTTAGTATAGCAGTTCTTCGTTAAACTTAGTTAGTTTTAAAGTTAGGTTAGGATAGTATAGTGTAGGATTTAGAGAGCCCTTGGGCTCAAAGCGACCCGGCCATGCCGAGCTCGCCCAGGTTTAAACCCTGCACTGGCTGTGGGAAGGCTTTCCCAGTCAGTGATCCTCACGAGCACTGCCTTAAATGTTTAGGGGAGCAGCATCATAAGGATTGGTGCCGAATTTGTAAAGCCTTCAAGCTGAGGACCCAGAAGGAAAGGGACATCCAGCTGAAGGCGATTCTGATGGAGGCAGCGCTTCATCCGGCATCCGAGCCACCACGTGCCTCCTCAGCACTGAGCATGTCAATGGTGTGGAGCATGTAACTGGTCATCTCAGCACTGAACCTCACCGGTGCCAAAGAAGAAACGGCGTCAGCACATGGAGCGCTCTCCCTCCCCCGCACCACTGGAGCGGCTGGGATCGAGTCCAGAAATGCTGGAACTGTGTGAGCAGTCTCCGGCACCGGCACCAGCCATGGGGGAACCTCCCCTGACTCTGAGGAGTGGGGGAGCCCCTCTGCAGGAACCTTTGACTCCGGAGGCGTTCCAAGTGGCTCGAGCCTTGCTGGCCCTGCCCATGCCTCCGACCCTCCTTCAGCTGAGGGAGAGAGGGCCTGCGTCCTGGGGCAAGCCTGCGATGGGTATCCCTGAAGGGTGGGCAGGCCTGGCACTGGAGCAACAGCTGCCCACCACTCGTTGTTGGAGAGTCGAGCTGGATAGCTCCTCTTCCTCTTCAGACTCCCACATGTCTTCTCGGCACTGGAGCCGATCCCAGAGACAGCACTGCTCAAAGACTGCGTCGCCAGCTGGACACTCCTGCACTTCAGACTCCGATGCGGCACCGAGGCGCAGGTCTGGCACCACTCCCTGGCTTCGGGGAAAAGGCACCGCAAGTCTTTGGTACTGTGGCACTGGTCTTCATCAGTATTGTTGGCTTCGCCCAGACGTCGTCACTGGTCCAGATGGCACCGCCACTCATCCTCGGGGTCATCCAGCAGCAGGTCCCTGAGCTGAGGCAGCGGGACTAAACAGCACCGATGGCACCGTTCCAGCGGCTCGGATTCCTGGAAGGGCAGAGGTTCCTGACACCATGGTGAGGTGCAGCACCCGGTACCGACGCCGGCACCGGGGTGGCCTCAGGGCCTGTGGCAGTGGCCATATTGGGGTCCGTGGGAGGCCCAAGTCGGGCAGGGAACTTTGTTGGCCCCTGCCTCAGTAACACAGCAGGTGCCCCCTGAGACCGTTTCGGCGCAGGGGAAGGATCGTTCCTCAGGGGAGGAATCAGATCCTGGTGAAGGACCCTCTACAAGGCCATACCACCAGTGTCATCCGCCTCACCGGATGAGGCAGTGTACAGAGACCAGAGGGCACCCCTGATTGACTTTAGAGCTCATCAGGAGCTCCTGAAGAGGGTGGCCTCTAACCTCGATTTAGAGGTCAAGGAGCTCTTGGAGGAGGAAAATCCCCTCTTTGGGTGTATGGGAGCGCAGGGACCATCAAGGGTGACCCTGCTGGTACATGTGCGGGTGCTGCGGCTAGCCAAGGCAGTTTGGCAAACCCCCTCTTTTGTTGCCCTGACCTCCAAGGGCGCCGAAAAGAAATATTACATTCCCGCTGAGGGGCATGAGTACTTGTTTACACACCCAGCCCCAGGGACTCTGGTGGTGAACGCCGCTAATCAAAAAGACAGGCAGGGCTCCCAAGGATCTACCCCCAAGAACATGGAGGGCAGGAAACTAGACCTTCATCTTCGAGTGATTGCTCATATGCATTCCCTCATATGCCCTCGTGCACGGTTCCCAGACAACTTTTTCCTCTAGCAGCCTCTGTAGGGGCCAGCTCCGGTGCCCCCTGGAGTGCCACGCTCATGCCGCGGTACATAGGGCACCGCCGGCCCCGCAGACCCTCAGTTCCTTCTTTCCACCTGTGATGGTCGCTGGAACAACTCTTGCTCCCTGCAAGTATTCTTCCCCTTTTTCTTGTAATTAGTTAGTTAGCAGTTCTCCCTGAACTTAGTTAGTTTAAGTTGAGTTAGGAAATAGTTTAGTTAGGATAAGATAGCCCTAGGGCTCAAGCGACCTGGCCATGCCAGGCTCGCCGGGGTTCAAACCCTATACTGGCTGTGGGAAGGCTTTCCCAGTCAGTGACCCTCACGATTGCTGCCTCAAGTGTCTTGGAGAGCAGCATCGTAAGGATCGATGCCGGATCTGTAAGGCCTTCAAGCCGAGGACCCAGAAGGAGAGGGAAATCCGGCTAAAGGCGATCTTGATGGAGTCCGCGTTGCGCCCGGCATCCGAGCCGCCCCGGACTTCATCGGCACCGAGCGTCTCGTCGGTGCAGAGCGCTCCGCCAGCACCACAGGCCCCTTGGCACCGGACGTCTCCGGTGTCAAAAAAAAAAGCGCTGCCAGCGTGTGGAGCACTCTTCCTCCCCCGCGCTGCAGGAGTGGCCGTGGTCGAGTCCCGAGGTGCTGGAGCTGCGGGAGCAGCCCCTGGCACCAGCACTGGCACCAACACAGAGGGAACCTCCCCCGACTCCTGGGAGTGGGAGAGCCCCTCTCCAGGACCCTTCCATGATGGAGGCATTCGAGGTGGCTCGAGCCTTGTTGGCTTTGCCCACGCTTCTGGCTCTCCCTCAGCCGAGGGAAACAGGGCCTGTGTCCCAGAGCAAACCCGCGATGTATGTCTTCAAAGGGTGGGTGTGCCCAGCATCAGAACGGCCGCCCACTACCCGGCACCGGAGAGTCGAGCTGGATAGCTCCTCTCCCTCCTCATCTTCCTCTGATGACAACTCATCTCAGCACCGGTCCCTGTCCTCAAGGCGGCACTGCTCCAGATTGCCGTCACCCGCTGACCGTCCTCACCATTCGGACTCCAACTCGGCACCAAGGCATTGCTCCCGGCACCATCGGTTCGCTGGCACTGGGAACGAGATGACGGAAGTCTTTGGTCCCGTGGCACCGCTCTTCATCGTCATCTGCTTCACCGAGGCGCCGGCACCGCTCCAGGTTCCTGGATTCCCAGATTCCAGATTCACCGCTTCCAGGTTCCCAGAAGGCCTGACGCCGGCACTGGGTTGGCCCCAGCCCCCTTGGCAGTGGCCATATTGGGGGCCGTGGGGAGCACGGGTGGGGCAGGGAACTCTGTTGGCCCCTGCCTCCATCACCCAGCAAACTCCCCCTCAGGCACCATTGGTGCAGGAAAGGGACCGCTCCCTGGGAGAGGAGTCAGACCCTGGGGAGGGCCCATCAACAGGACCCTGCCGCCTGTCCTCTTCTTTGTCATCGGATGAGGCGGCCTTTCGGGAAGAGGGGGCTCCTCTTATCAACTTCAGGGCCCACCAGGAGCTCCTGAAAAGGGTGGTCTCTAACCTTGACTTGGAGATCAAGGTGCTGGAGGAGGAGGTGGACCCCTCTTCAGGCGTGTGGGGACCCAAGGCCCTTACAGGGTAGGCTTCCCCATTCATGAAAGGGTGTTGCGCCTGACCAAGGTGGTATGGCAAACCCCCTCCTCGGTCACCCCAACCTCCAAGGGCACTGAGAAAAAATATGACATGCCAGCCAAAGGACACGAATATCTTTTCACTCACCCAGCCCCGGGGACACTGGTTGTGGATGCTGCCAACCAGAAGGAGAGACAGGGGGCCCAGAGCTCCATTCCTAAAAACAAAGAGGGCAGGAGACTAGACCTCTTTGGCAGGTAGGTCTACTGCACAGGGGCACTCCAGTTCAGGGTGGCTAACCAACAAGCCCTCTTGGGGAGGTACAATCTAAACTTATGGGACTCCATGCGAAAGTTCACAGAGTCCCTGCCCCAGGACCAAGCCGCGGACTTTACCATGGTCTTGGAAGAAGGACTGACTGTTGCCAGCACAGCTCTACAGACTGCCTCAGACACGATAGCCTCGGCTATCGCCATGCATCGCGCAGCATGGCTTCAGTCTACAGGGCTGTCCCAGGAAGTGCAGCACTCCATCCAGGACTTACCCTTCGATGGAGCTGGTCTGTTTTCAGAAAAAACAGATGAGAAGCTGCATGCCCTCAAAGACTCCAGGGCCACGCTGCACTCCCTAGGCTTATACACCCCGTAAGCGGCAAGGCAACAGACCTGTCAGCAGCTGCAGCGCCCGTCACAGCAGCAGCAGCCTAGGTCACCGCCTAGGCCTCTCCCCCCCGCAAGGGGTAGGGACAGCAGCAGGGGTTTCGGATGGCGTAACCACTCCGGGGTCGTCCGCCGCTTCCCAGAAAGGACCCTCCCAGGGCTCCAAAGGGAAGCGCCAGTTTTGATGGTGCGCCCGAGGGTGGCACCGATACCTCCCCCCTGGATTCACCCCTGGCCTTCAAGGACAGGCTAGAGCCCTTCTTCAGTTCTTGGCAAAACATCACGTCGGACCGCTGGGTCCTGGACACTGTGCACCGGGGTTACGCCCTCCAACTTGTGGCTTTCCCCCCAAATTCACCCCCTTCCCCATCCCTCTTCAGGGACCCATCTCACGAGCAACTCCTCCTTCAGGAGGTCCACTCCCTCCTGCACAAGGAGGCTATAGAAGTGGTTCCGCCGCTCAAGGTGGAAAGGGGGTTCTACTCGAGGTACTTCCTCGTCCCCAAAGCCAAGGGAGGCCTCAGTCCCATACTGGACCTGTGCAGGTTAAACAGGTTCATGAAGAAACTGAAGTTTTGCATGGTGTCCCTAGCGGCCATTATCCAGGCCATGAATCCAGGAGATTGGTTTGCTGCTCTTGACCTGAAGGATGCATATTTTCACATTTCCATCCTTCCCGCCCACAGGCGCTATCTGAGGTTCATGGTAGCTGGTGGCCACTACAGTTTACAGCCTTGCCTTTTGGCCTCTCATCCTCCCCGAGGGTGTTCACCAAGTGTGTAACAGTGGTGGCACCCTACCTGAGGCACAGAAGGGTCCAGATATTCCCCTACCTGGACAACTGGTTAATAAGGAGCAAGTCCAGGTCTCAGGTGTACGAGGCGGTCTCCCTCGTCCAGGCCACTTGCAACAGCCTGGGGCTGCTCGTCAATGAGCAGAAGTTGACATTGACCCCAGTGCAATGCATAGAGTTTATAGGGGCCTCGCTGGCCTCTGTGCGGGCCAGAGCCTCCCTCCCACGCTCAAAGTTTGAGGCCAAGACAGCGATAATTTCGCAGCTGCAGTGGTCCCCCATGACGACAGCCAGGCAGTGCCTACAGCTGTTAGGACACATGGCAGCGTGCACATATGTGGTGAGGTTGGCCCACCTCAGGCTCAGGGTCCTCCAGCCTTGGATGGCCTCAGTGTACATGCCCAGCAGGCACCGGTTGGACAGAGTGGTGACATTCTCCCCATGGTTTTGGTGTCACTGCAATGGTGGAGGAACCCCGGGACAGTGTTGGAAGGGGCTCCATTCAGGGATTTGACCCATTCGATCACCCTGATTTCTGATGTGTCGGACGTGGGTTGGGGGACCCACATCAGTGGCAACCTGAGCACACAGGGGTGCTGGTCGCAGGGGAAGAAAGGCCTCCACATCAATGTGAAAGAACTCAGGGCAGTCAGGTTGGCATGCAAAGTGTTCCTTGAGTTTTTATTGGGCAAGATGGTACAGGTGCTGACGGACAATACCGCAGCAATGCTTTACATCAACAAAGGGGAGCACGCTCCACAACCCTCTGCCGGGAAGCAGTTCGACTTTGAGACTTCGTGGTGAGGCACGGCTTTTGTTTAACTGCCTCTCACCTCCCGGGGGTCAGGAATGACAAGGCAGACCACCTCAGCAGGTCGTTTCTAGTCTCACATGACTGGTTGTTGCAGCTGGAGGTGGTGGCCAGAATTTTCCATGAGTGGGGTGTTCCCCGACTGGACCTGTTCGCGTCGTCCTGGAACAAGAAGTGCCCGAGGTTTTGCTCACTCCAGGGTTGCGAGCCAGGCTCCATTTCCGACACATTCCTCATCAAATGGACGGGGGCCCTCATGTATGTGTTTCCCCCCATCCCTCTCTTACCCAAGGTCCTCTTGAAAATCAAGAGGGACAGGGCGGATGTGATACTGATTGCCCCAGCATGGCCGAGACAGCACTGGTTCAGTATGCTTCAGGACCTCTCTGTTGCCACACTTATCGAGCTCCCGAGGGTTCCTGACCTGCTCTTCCAGGACCATGGTCGCCTATTGCACCGAAGCTCGGACTCCCTGCACCTGTCAGCCTGGAGACTCTCTGGTTGATGGAGGAGGAGAGAGCCTGCTCGGCGCAGGTCCAGCGCGTTCTGCTGGGCAGCAGAAAACCTTCCATACAGGTTGAATATAGGGCCAAGTGGAGGAGGTTTACCTGCTGGGCAGTCATGGGGCAGCCCTCCGGATCTGTCCCCTATACAGGCTATCCTTGAGTATCTGTTACAGCTTGGGCTCCAAGTTTAGCGCTAGCCTCCCTTAAGGTGCACCTAGCGGCCATTTCGGCTTTCCATCAGCTGTTGGCGGGGCAGTCCCTGTTTTCCCATCAGATGTCGGTGAGGTTCCTTAAGGGGGTTGAGAGGCTCTACCCACAGGTTCGTGGCCCGGTGCCTCCCTGGGACCTTAACCTGGTCCTCTCCAGACTCACGGGGCCCCCCTTCAAGCTCTTGGCCATATGCCCCCTGCTGGTCCTGTCCTGGAAGGTGACCTTCCTGGTGGCCATTACATCAGCTAGGCGGGTCTCTGAGTTAAGAGCATTGACCTCAAAGCCCCCTAGTGCCGTGTTCTTTCAGGATAAGGTGCAGCTGAGACCCCACCCAGCTTTCTTACCCAAGGTGGTCTCACAATTTCATTATAATCAAGACATCTTCCTCCCCATGTTTTTTCCTAAACCACATGGCTTGGAGGGGGAGAGGAGATTGCACTCCCTGGATGTCAGGCAAACCCTGGCCTTCTACATCGAGAGGACAAAGCCCCTCCGGAAGACAACGCAGCTCTTTGTCGCAGTAGCGCATAGGATGAAGGGATCCCCAGTGTCCACACAGTGCATCTCCAAGTGGATCACCACGTGAATAAAGCACTGCTTCGAGTTGGCGGGTGTCCAGCTCCCTGGTGTCGTGACGGCGCACTCAATCAGGGCCCAGGCCTCGGCGGTGGCCTTCCTGGAAAGGGTCCCCCTGCATGACATTTGCAAAGCTGCCACCTGATCGTCGGTGCACACCTTTGCATCACACTACACCATCGTCCAGCAGATGAGGGAGGATGCATGTTTCATAGACTCATAGACTCATAGACTCATAGGTCAGAAGGGACCAATATGATCATCTAGTCTGACCTCCCGCACAAGGCAGGCCACAAAACCCTACCCATACACATTTATAACAACCCCGAACCCATGACTGAGTTATTGAAATCCTCAAAAATGAGATTTGAAGACCTCAAGCTGCAGGGAATCCACCAGCAAGCGACCCATGCCCCATGCTGCAGAGGAAGGCGAAAAACCTCCGTGGCCCCTGCCAATCCGCCCCGGAGGAAAATTCCTTCCCGACCCCAAATATGGCGATCAGCTAAACCCTGAGTATGTGGGCAAGACTCACCAGCCAGCACCCAAAAAAGATTTCTCTGCAGTAACTCAGTTCCCATCCCATCCAGCATTCCCACAGACCATTGAGCAGACTTATCTGCCGATAATCCAAAATCAGTTGCTCAAATTAAACTATCCCATCATAACATCCCCTCCATATACTTATCAAGCTTAGTCTTAAAGCCAGATAAGTCATTTGCCCCCACTACTTCCCTCGGAAGGCTATTCCAGAACTTCACTCCCCTAATGGTTAGAAACCTTCGTCTAATTTCTAGTCTAAATTTCCTAATATCCAATTTGTACCCATTCGTCCTCGTGCCTATATTAGTACTAAACTTAAACAATTCCTCTCCCTCCCTAACGTTAATCCCCCTGATATATTTATATAGAGCAAGCATATCCCCCCGGAGCCTTCTTTTGGCCAGGCTAAACAAGCCAAGCTCTTTGAGTCTCCTTTCATAAGGCAGATTTTCCATTCCTCGGATCATCCTAGTAGCCCGTCTCTGAACCTGTTCCAGTTTGAATTCATCCTTCTTAAACATGGGACACCAGAACTGCACACAATATTCCAGGTGGGGTCTCACCAGCGCCGTATATAACGGCACTAACACCTTCTTCTCCTTGCTGGAAATACCTCGCCTGATGCATCCTAAAACCGCATTTGCTTTTTTAACAGCCATATCACATTGGCGGCTCATAGTCATCCTGCTAGCAACCAATACCCCAAGGTCCTTCTCCTCCTCCGTCGTTTCCAACTGATGCATCCCCAACGTATATGTAAAATTCTTATTACTATTAAGTAATTACTTATTCTTACTTACTTACTTATTACTTACTTAATTACTTATTACTTACTTACTTACTTATTACTATTTTTATTACTATTGCTCCAGCAATTGTTTCAGCAGGGCCGCGCTGAGGGCAGCTCACCGATGACTCCTACCTACCTCCATGGTATGGCTGTTTAATCACCTCTAGGGGAATGGATATGAGCAATCATTCGAAGACAGAAAACAGGGTTACTTACCAGTAACTATTGTTCTTTGAGATGTGTTGCTCATATCTATTCCACACCCACCTTCCAACCCTGCTGTCGGAGTCAGCAGAAAGAAGAGACTGAGGGTCCATGGGGCCGGTGGTGCCCTATGTACCGCTGCATGAGCGCAGTACTCCAGGGGGTGCCAGAGCCAGCCCTACAGGATCTGCTAAGGGAAAAAAGTCTAGGAACTGTGCACAGTGGTGCGCACTCACCTATAGAGGAATGGTAAGTAACCCTGTTTTTTGCTCCCTGAAAATACTTCGTCTGTGAGATGTGGCCACATTAACCCACTACAAATAACCATAGATCTCAGATACCTCTGACTTTTGGGTGCTTGATACAATGCACTAATTCAATTTGTTTTGATTTAATTTAGCTAGTAAAAGTTAAGGTAGAATCAGGCAGTTTACACAGCTCACAGGATATAGCAGTACAACTCTGGCTATGCCCCATCAAATCAGTACCACATTTTTGGGGGGCAGTGCTGGCTAGACAGACACCTTGCCAATTTTCCATCAGCATGGGATCTTGCACCATGCATTATTCTGGATTAAGATGGCATAATTTATGGGTAAAGCAAGCCTGCAAAATGATATGAATATTATCTCCCGTGGTTTTTTGCAAGGGAGGACATGCTTCAAATCAAAACAAGACCCTCACCTTTCTGGTGGTGTGCCACTGTCTTACAGCCCACAAGCAATCCTTTTAGCCAGCTCTGCCAAACACAGCACCAGCAGTTCAAAACATATATTGTACATTTATGAAAATGACATGACATCTCTTTATGAAATAAACTGTAATAAAGACTATGGAAATAAAAAAAAATCTATCATGGAATGGTCTCACGGGACCCTGTCCTGAGAAGCGGGACACACCAGAGCAATCCTTACTTACATGAGAATTCAGGATCAGATGCTACAATTTTGGGCATGGCATAAAAATAGGAAAATAGCAGCCATGGAACTAATCACCTGAGTAAGGGTTTGTAGGACTAGATCAATCATTTTATAGAAGTTTCCAGCTGTTATAATTTTTTCAATTATGCTCTTCAGGGTTTATGCTTTGCCCAGCCATAACTTTTAACACCCCACTGCTGTCAGATGGTTACTTCAGAGGAGAAAGGATTTCACCCTGAAAGAGAACCCATAGTCAATATTTTGGAACTGATCTTGTCTGCCACTGTTCACTATTCTATTTCAACTCTTTGCTGCCCCATTTAAATGGCATTTGCTTTGCTTTAAAGTGAGTTGTATTTCTCACTAAACTTTTGTTCACTAACTACACATGGCACAGAAGCTGCTTCTTTGAATCCAGAGATCACAATTTAACCCTCTTACTATTTCAGTACCTGAAACCATCACACAGATGAAGTTTTTCTGTACCATTGAAGTCAATGGGCATGTTGATAAAGAATGAATAAGGATTCCTGTATTTGAATTATTAGAGTTAATTATTTGCTAAATGTCTCTTTAAAAAGCTTCCTCTCAGTGTTACATATATCTAATCATAAATGCATACCCACAAAAATGTCATAAATATGTATGACTTGTGATGAGGCATCAACCTAAACAATGAAAGATGAGAAAATAATCCATGCTATAACTACAGCAACTAATAAAATAACTAACTATCACTGAATTTCCCACATTAACCTGCTCCCAGTGTTTAAAAGACAGTGTGCTGTGTGCTTTATATATCAACTCCCAAAATATCAGCCTCCTGATAGGATGAGAAAATACTGTCATGCTCTTGCACCAGGCCAATTACGAAGCTGTAGTTCCTGTGCAGTTAAAGATGTTTCCTGTTGATAGCGCAAAGGGACAACGTAGCACTTAGCTGCTAATGTTATCTGGGACCTTTTTGACCTCTCAGAAACCTTAACAATTGTAAAGTTCACAACATTTAGAAACACTTCAGTCTTGGTGCTTTTGCTTTACTAAGCAAGTAAGAAAATAAACACTGGTTCTGCAGATGTTCACTTGCTACTGGTCAGAAATGAACCAGAAAGGACTAGAATGTACAGGAACTCTGCTCAGATAATGAAAGGACCAGCAGAACGGCTTTCAAAATGGGCAGAATCTTCACTGGCAAATCCCAGTATTACTTAAATTGAGTAATGAAGAGCTATGACAAATTGTGTAATATAAAGTAGTTCCTTTTACTAGTTTTACATTTACTGCCTTTCAATTTACATTGTGTTTGATTTTTGAGAAAAGTTAGAAGCAGCTGATTTACCTTTATACCATTAATTTTATATACGTCTCATACCTCCTCTGATTTCTCTAAGTATTATAATCCCAATCTTATCAACTTTCCTGATATGAATTTCCAAAGTGCTAACCAATTTTGTGTCACTTCGGCCAGCCTTCATTTCTGCTGGATCTTTATGGCGATGGAAAAAGATCAGTCCTGAAGACAAAATTCCAATATTTTAGGCAACTGCTGCTGACAGAATGCCTGTTTTTCTCCAGTGTGGCTCTATTATGTTTTATTATAGCTCAATGGGAGAATGTGTGATGATCTGAGAGAACTTGAAATGGTCTAGGAGAATCTAGGGTAGAGTTTGGGAGTGACAAAGAATTTTATACCTAAAGAAAGACTGGGAGGAGAATGAGACACTGCTTTTACATTTTTCCTACACCAAGGGGAGAGCTTCCTCCATCAGCATAGTTAATCCACCTCCCAGAGAGGCAGTCAGTATGTCACTGAGAGAAGTTCTCCCATTGACACCGTGCTGTCTAGAAGTGGGGTTAGGTCAGTAGAACTACAGTGTGCCAAGTGGCCTCTTTATACTGATATAGGTCTGTAGTATAGACGTGACCTCAATTTGTGTTTCATACCATGAGATGGATTATGTTTGGATTTCACTATTTGTTGTTTTAGGTTTCATTCCTTTATTCTGGAGATAGAATTGAACCAAATCCCCAGATCCAAGGCACAGATCTGCAGCCAAGATTAGAACTAAATTTACAAAACTCTCACTGGAATGAGCCACATCCCAGCATGCTGACTTTTGGCTGAATCCAAATCTTCTCTTTTGATTATTCAGATGCAGGGGGTTGGTGCAGGCTAGTTTCTACTTCTATATTTAGCTCCAACCTGCAACTGTAGCCACAGGGTGCAGCCCTATGCCTACACAGCGCCCTCTTGAATCCATTTAGGGACCGATATGGGCTATATCATGTAACATTTTAAAAAAATGATGTCTTAATAGTTCCACTGACATCATATAACATTTAGAAGAAGTATAGACCTCACTAAAACATGAATGCAATAGTGCAGTTGCTAAGGAAGACAACAGTAAACAACAAAATGAGTTAAACACTGAGTTAAAATATCTGAAAACACACCTAAATCACTGGGGAACTTATGACTTTCAGTGGAATTTAGGCAATAGTGTGATTTAAGTGCTTTTGAAAATTGTATCTTATATTTTTATTTCACCATAATTCAAGTATGAAGGGGGGCTAATAAACTCACTACCAATAACACATTGCTGTCTAATACAATGTCATGTAAGGTACCAAATTAAAACATAACACACTGGTCCACTGATGTAATTTTGAAATGTCTGTATGAACATTGGATGGGAGAAATTAGGGATACCTGCTGATGTTATGCATTAAAGTCTGTAACCAAAGAAAGGGAAAAACAAGTTTTCTTCCAGACAGGAAGAAAATACAGAATCTCCCTGTCACTGATGTAAATTAAGCAGGTTTAGCCAAAAAGACAACAGGGATAATATTTGCAGATTGAATCAACAGAAAAAGCAAATTAACAGAACACCACAGACAACATAGCAGCTATATCCCAAAGAACAAACAGTGGTGGAATGGAATTTATTTATACACTTGTTGGTTTTGCTATAAGTTCTTCTCAGGTGTTGCAATATTAAAGTATGAATCCTCAATTGAACAAGTAGGCTGGTGTATATAGTCTCATTGGAAACAGAAGACTCAGAAATTTCTGAGTGTCCAGAACACTCTTCCAGGCCGTTCAGGGATTAGGATGCACCAAATATTACCTGCAAGACAAAATAAAAACTGGCAGAGCTTCTGAAGAGATTGTTTGGTTGACCAACAGCCTGGGGTGACAGGGAGCTGTCACACAGTTTAACTCCAGCACCCCTCTCTTTTGCAAAGGAAGAAGGGTAAAACTTCAGCCTGAATTGGCTCCAATTGAAGCCAATCTGAATTCTGCCATGGACTTCAATGGGAGCAAAGACAGGCCCCTGCAGGATTATAAAGAACAGTCAGCACACCAGCTAAAGATATAGAATTTGCAATCAGTTCCATGTGGGCAGATTCTCTCACTCAGCCTGAGCCCCACTAACTGCATTAGATTAATTAAGATTTATGAAAGTGCACCACTAGTTCTATCTAATAGCAGGTTGTAAAGTCCCCTAGTGGGCAATGTAGTTCCGTAACATTTTATATTGGTACATTTATTCTTTTGCTCAGGCTGCCCTCTAGTATTTGTCTAGATGTACTACCATTGTCAGGTACAAGAAAAGCAGGAGTGACAATGGTAAGCTGAATCAATGAACGGTGAAAATATAGTCATGCCAGATTGAAAAGTAAGATACAAAATTTAGAAATCATATTCTAAAGCTCTTAATAGATAAGAAATTTATTTTTGGTTAAAGACTCTATTTAATAAACTCTGAGACAATATTAAATAGCCAGACTTCCAAATCAGAAGACATACAAATATATGCTTTAAAGGAAGCACCGTTCTTCTTGCACCGATATTAGACAGCCCAAACAAAAGTCTGAGAAGCTGGGAACCCTAAGGAGAAAAGGTTATAGAATTCCTGATGGAGACAGCAAAGCTTTTCCCTCTACAACATTTAGGAGACTTAAGCAGGCAGAAGGACAATTTATCTTAAAGTATTTTGAGACTGCTGTGCCTGGAATAGTTTTATATTAACTAGTGAGTTAAGCAAAGAATTGTACTTGTCATAATTCTAGAATCTTACAAAAGCTTCCATACTTTTAATAGAAATGTTTGAAAACCCATGAGGTAAAAGAAAAAATGCATGTACAGGTCTAGTCCTGAGCACTGCCAGCTTGATAGCAACACAAGGTCTCTCTGTCAAACAGTGTTTTGCACTGGTTACTACTGGTTTGATGACAATACTTCAGATCTTCCATAACTCACCCCAGGCTTCAGCATCTTTGACTCTAAACTAAGACTCTAGAAACCAGGCTGAAGAATGAGATCAACTATAGTCTCTATTAATTTCTCTAAAATGGAAATCTCAGGATTATTGAAACAGATGAGAAAGTCAATTACCTTCACAACATAGATTATGAGAGATACCTTCAGCAGTTTCAAAAAAGTGCAGAAATAGCTTTTAAAAATAATGTTAGTACCTATTTCAATTCTTAAATCCTGATCTGTGGCATGGAAGAAGCTTACGACTACTATGCCATGTTGGCATCTATGTTAAATGTTAAACATTGTAGACGGTCAAGAAGCAGGGCACATTCAGGAAAGAGCTATGATTATTCTAGCTGGGGTAAAGCAATGACCAATAAGTGCCCCAGGCTGGAGCTGAATTGTATGCCAAAAAATAAGTAGAGTTAAATCATTTGATAAAATTGACTGCACAGACTGGTGTGAGTGGTGAACAGTCAGGAAGTCAGACTGAGAGACTAACATGTTGCTCTCCTATAAATCATACAGGACTCTCCAGCTCTAAACAGCCATCAATCTGCCCAGAATGTCATCTGGCTTTAATTACCTAAATTACAAATAGATCTACTCTTTTAAGCCACAAGATGGCATTCACTATAGGTGGTCCACCCACCATGCTTGCCAGAGCAACATTTATGATTTTTTTTTTTATTAAATGATTCAGGCCAATGAGAACTGATGACTTCAGAACATGTGAGCATCTCGTATATGGTTCTGTACACATGCCATCATAGATACAATTAGCCATGTGAAAGCAGGGAAAGAAAGCTACCAGTAGTTCTATCCTATCCCATCCCAGGACAGTGGATTAATGGACAAACACCAGATAAAGCAAGCTGTAGCCACAGGATATGGGACTATTTTATTATGCCATTAGGAGGATGCTGCAGCCAAAAAAGCAGCAGCCTAAGAAGCAGGAAGGCCCAGTTGCTAATCAAATAAGGTAGCAGCCAGCTCATCCATTACAAAACTTGGAAATGAATGTTTCAGCATGCTCATTGCCCATGAAGTGGAGGCATCTTGAGCCAGATGGCATCTGTGGGTGGACTCCCTACACTAGCACTGCAAGGACTGAATTAGGCCAAGTGGGGCCAACCAGCTAATTAGGCTGCAATCCGGGGACATTTAGGCTGGTAATTAAGGACAGGCTCACCTGTGCAGGAAAAGGCAGGGCATGGATGAAACCAGGTAGCTGGCTGCAGAGAAGTGGGCTGCTACTAAAGGCTACAGTCACACCTTGACTGGAGGGAGTTGGAGGCTGGCAAACCCAGAGCGAGGGGAAGCCAAATATGTAAGAAGCAGACCAGGGAAATAGCAGTAAGGGAAAAAGCCTGTACAGGGATTGTGGCTGCTTGTTCTAGGGTTCCTGCAGGAAACCCAGTGTAGCGGGTGGGCCTGGATTCCCCTTCCAGCCACTGGGGAGTGGCAAGGGCATTGGAGGTGCCAGCCAGCCAGCCATCTGGCAAGACTGAATTCCCCAGACAGAGGACTTTAATGACCTGGCCAGAGGAAGCTGCAGTCCAGACAGTGAGCAGGGCAGCTGAGCAAGACAAGACATGAGCAGACAGCAGTGGAGGAAGAGCACAAGCTGGCAGAGCTAATCCCCAGGACAGCTAGCAGGAGGTGCTGCTCATGGTGAGTGGACCCTGTGACGTGGTAGACAATGCAGGTGCACAGGGGGATACAAGGGGAAGTAGAGATAGACTGTGGAGAAACGGGGTAAGAGGAATAGAGATAATGGAGCTGCAAAATGGAAGCCTTCTTTGCAGAGGGCACTTCTACCCTCCCATGCTGAACTCCAAAGTCAGTATCCCTACAGAATGGAACTGAAACAGCAGGGATGGTCCCAGGTCCTGCTGCAGCAGGTGCTGGAAGACCTACCTAACCTACCTGTATAGGGACTAGAAGCCACACCCAGAAGGCAGGAAAACAAGGATGCCTGAAAGGGTCCAACCTGTGGGGAGAACGGGGGGAGGAGGGAGGAGGAGGAGAATGTTTTGCCTATGGTCAGAAGGGGCACCTAAAGAAAGATTCCAGTTTATATCGTGTGAGGTGGAGGCTAGCCCAGAGGAAGGTGCTGGACAGGAGAAGGCCAAAACGAAGCTGGGAGGTTGGCCACATAAAAAAGGCACTGACCTCTTAAGAGATGGCAAAATAGTAAAGAGGAAGGCACAGACCCCAGTGACACAGGAAGAATGGGGTTTGCTAGATAAACTGAATGGGACAGAAGGGGCCCAGGTGGAAATGGGAACAACCACAGAAGTGAAATGGGCTACTATGGGGACCCAGACCCTGGAGGAAAAGTGTAGAGATACAGTGGAGAAATAGGACAGGCTGCAGCTCATGGTCATGGACTAAAGACAAGAAAGGGATGACTTGAGAGCCCAGCTGCAGCAGGTATGGGATAATTGATTTAAAGACCACCTGCCCACCTCTGTGTTGCAATCTTGAGGGGGTGGGTGGGTGATGGGGTAGAGTCCCACACACTAGCCCTTGCAAGAGCTGAATTAGGCCAGATGGGACAAGACAGGAGCAGACAATAGCGGAGAGAGCGTGCAAGCTGGCAGAGCTAATCCCCAGGATGGCCAGCAGGAGGCGCTGCTTGCAGTGAGTGGAACCTATGACAGCATCTGATAAACTCAGGACAAGATTAGAGGTTTGATCATCCTCTATAAGAATGTACCCTATAATCTACATGGCAATAGTGGCTTTAGCCTCAATCTTTGTAACCCCCAAAATAGAACAGATTCTTTGACACTGATTTTCTTGAGAATGAAAGAGAGAAAACTAGAAAAGGTGCTACTGTCAACCCAATGCAGCCTCTGGTCATTCAGAAGATACTGGTTTAGACTGGTGGTTATTCAGGTGGAATTTGGTATTTTCCTTAGGAAAAGCTGCCAGAGGAAACCAAAGAAAAAACCCAACCCATGCAAGAATAAAAAGGTGTGGGAGAGAACAAAGTTCAATTAATTCACTTGTCTGAGGACACTTCAAAAGGAAGGCGGTCTTAAATGAATTAAGTCTGTCTTAAGTGTAGGAATGAAAGTTACACCAGAACGTGAAGGAAGCTAAACGTCCACTAGGAGATGGTGGGACAAATCAATGCTCTTTGAGACCCTACTTGAATCCTGAGAAGGAATCAAAAGTGCACTGGGATGAGCAAAGTAACTGTAATGCCCCTTGTGCTACAAACAGCAGCACATGGAGATCTTTCAGATCAAACAGTGAGAGGTAGAAGGCTTTCCCTTCAACTTGAAGTTCCCTTCAACTTGCCTGCAACCACTCTGAGATGAGGGTTGGTGCAAAGTACGAGGCCTGAGAGTTCAGGAAACATCCATAGAGGAACTCACTGCTTGGCTCAGATTTGAAAGACAACAGCATCCATAACTGTAGAGGCAGCAAAAAATCACAAATACTGTGTCTTGCCTGCTCTTCCTCAGCAACATCTCAATTCTCCACTCCAATTCCATGCAAAGCATCACAGGTTCTGGGGGCATGAACAGAATTGAAGAACCTTGATAGATTCTATCAAGAAACAATCAACCCAAAGTAAGGTGCTGCAGATTGCAAACAACCTAAAAGACAAGAGTGATAGGGGCTCTGGTCCCTCATAACCATTTACATTCAAGTCAGTCCATGTAATTTGCAACAGCCCTTAAGGAGAGAAGAAAAAAGTATCCACTCAAGTTCCTGGAAGCGTCACCTACAAAAGGAGGGATGTGCTGACAGAACTTCTCTAGTTGGTTTGCATACTATGACACTGTTTGTCACAGTAGACAATGGCATAGGAATTCAGGACCAGAGTCTCAAGCTGAGTATAAGGGAAGCCTGCAACTCAAGAACCTGGACAGTTCACTGTGTTTTTCCATTGGGCAGATCCTTGGGCTAATAGATTGTCTAGATGTGTCATCCCATCCTGAAAAACACTCATTGATGGCAATACTGTGGGGGGGAGGAGGGTGAGAACTTGTCTGAAGAAAAGAAAACATGGATTGAGAAGCCCTCCAATGCACGCAGACAAACTGAAAGAGAAATAAGAAGGGTTCCTCCAGGAAACATGCATTAACAAGAAGAAAAGACTTCAAACACCAAAGATATGGTTGTGCAAGGTGCCAAGAAAACTAAATCCATACCAGCTGTGAAGGTGTCGCATGTTTCTGACTGAGGAAAGTGCACATGCTCTTCCCAGCAGTTGGGTATTTATCAAGAATGGAAGCCCATAGTAGGAAATAAAAGCATTCCATAGATGGATATTCTGGACCATAACCAAATGGGGAAGGTTCTGTGATGAGGGAGCCCCTGGCTACCAGCAATTACGAGACTGAGGGTGCCAGAATAAGGATGTTGAGATACTTGCATAGCTCGATCCCTTCCTCAATGGTAATAGGCAAATAACACTGCTAGGATTTGGTAAATGCCCTTAGGCTGAAGAAAGGCCAAATGGCCAGCTATTAAATTGGAAATGTCTATTCTCTAAAGAGAAAGTCAGAGAGCTCTAAGAACTGGAGGGATATGAACATGCAAATATGTTCCCTAAATTCTTTTGAGCAGAGACAGTCACCCAAGAGAAACAGGAAGTCTAGCCCGACAATTTCCACCTGGAACCTCTGCTGTGAATATGCAGGTTTAATAGCTCCCTTTGGAATTCTCACATATGAAGAATAACCAACAATAGAATGCCCCTACGTGCCACTTTAAAGGGACAAATTGCTCTCTTGAAAAACATGTTCTGGAGTCCCATCCCCTTTCAGTACCTCAATTTCTTGTTCTTTAAATGGGAACAAGACTTCCATACTTCACAGCTGAGTTGAAAAGGCCAGGTCATCAATATTAAAGTTCTGAGAACTACAAACAATGATAAAAGCACAAAATATTGTATGGACTTCACAGCAAGCAGGTACCACTAGTAAGAGTAGCTACTTGTCTAATACTCTGTACAATTGCTCACTATTTTTTTTTAAAGTTCTGTGATTTTTAGGTTATTTTTACATGCTTCTCATATGAAGCTCTGGCAGGGCAGGATTTCCTGTTATTTCAGTTCTGGCTTCTGCTACTAGATCATAGAAGATTAGGGTTGGAAGGGGCCTCAGGAGATCATCTAGTCCAACCCCCTGCTCAAAGCAGGACCAACCCCAACTAAATCATTCCAGCCAGGGCTTTGTCAAGCCACACCTTAAAAAACTCTAAGGATCTAGATTCCCCCACCTCCCTAAGTAACCCATTACAGTGCCTCACGACTCTCCTAGTGAAAAAGTTCTTCCTAATATCCAACCTAGACCACTCCCACTGCAACTTGAGATCATTGCTCCTAGTTTTGTCACCAACTACCACAGAGAACAGCCTAGCTCCATCCCCCCAGAAACCCCTTTCAGGTGGTTAAAGGCCACTATCAAATCCCCTCTCACTCTGCTGCAGACTAAACAGGGCTAGTTCCCTCAGCCTCTCCTCATAAGTCATATACCACAACCACCTAATCAGTTTTATTGCCCTCTGCTGGACTCTTTCCAATTTGTCCACATCCTTTCTGTAGTGGGGGGCCTCCAAACTGGACACAACACTCCAAATAAGACCTTACCAGTGGCAAATAGAGAAGAATAATCACTTCCCTCAACCAGCCAGCAATGCTCCTACTAATGCAGCCCAATATACCATTAGCTTTCTTGGCAACAATGGCATACTGTTGACCTATATCCAGCTTCTTGTCCACTGTAAACCCCAGGTACTTTTCTGCAGAACTGCTGCGTGGCCAGTTGGTAGCAGTGCATGGGACTCTTCCATCCTAAGTAGAGGACTCTGCCCTTGTCCTTGTTGAACCTCATCAGATGTTTCTTTGGCCCAATCCTCCAATCTGTCTAGGTCACTCTGTAGCCTCTCCCTACCTTCCACGGTATCTACCCATTCCCCCCAACTTAGTGTCATCTGCAAACTTGCTGAGGGCACAATCCACTCCATCCTCCAGATCATTAATGATGTTGAACAAAACCAGCCCCAGCACCACTCCACTTGTTACCGCCTGCCAATTAGACATCACACCATTGATCACTACCCGTTGAGCCCGATGATCTAGCCAGCTTTCTATCCATTCTATAGTCCATTCATACTTCTTTAACTTGCTGATAAGAATACTGTGAGAGACCATATCAAAAGCTTTGCGAAAGTCAAAGTAGAGCATGTCCACTGCTTTCCCCACATCCACAGAGCTAGCCATCTCATCATAGAAGACAATCAGGTTAGTCAGCCATGACTTGCCCTTGGTGAATCCAAGCTGACTCTTCCTTCCATCTTTCTCTCTTCCAAGTGCCTCAAAATGGATTCCTTGAGGACTTTCTCTATGATTTTTTTCTGAGGCTGACTGGTCTGTAATTCCCCAGATCCTCCTCCTCCTTTTTTTTTTTTTGAAGATGGGCACTATATTTGCCTTTTTCTAATTGTTCAGGACCTCCCACAATCACCACAAATTTTCAGAGATAATGGCTAATGGCTCTACAATCATATCAGCCAACTCTCTCAGCACCCTTTGATGCATTGTATCTGGCCCCATGGACTTGTACATGTCCAGCCTAGAACCTGTTCTTTCAGTACTGAGCCATGCTCACCTCCTCCCCATTCTGTGCTTCCCAGTGCAGTAGTCTGGGAGCTGACCTTGTCTGTGAAAACAGAGGCAAAAAAAGCTTTGCATACTTTAGCTTTTTCCACATCATCTGTTACTAGGTTGCCTCCCCCATTCTGTAAGGGCCCCACTTTCCCCAGCCATCTTTTTGTTGCTAAGAACTGTAGAAACCCTTCTTGTTACCTTTCACATTCCTTGCTAGCTGCAATTCCAGTTGTGCTTTGGCCTTCCTGATTTCACTCTTGCATGCTCGAGCAGTATTTTTATACTCCTCCCTAGTCATCCGACCAAGCTTCCACTTCTTGTAAGCTTCCTTTTTGTGTTTAAGCTCACCGAAGACTTCTTTGTTATGCCAAGCTGGTCACCTGCCATATTTGCTATTCTTTCTGCACATTGGGATGATTGTTCCTGCACCCTCAATAAGGTTTCTTTAAACTACAGACAGCTCTCTTAGACTCTTTTCCCCCTCAGATTAGCCTCCCAGGGGATCCTGCCCATCAGCTACCTAAGGGAGTCGAAGTCGGTTTTTCTAAAATGCAGGGTCTGTATTCTGGTCTTCTCCTTTCTTCCTTTTGTCAGGGTCTTGAACTCTTCCATCTCATGATCACTGCTGTCCAGATTACCACCCACTTCTACTTCCCCTACCAATTCTTCCCTGTTTGTGAGCAGCAGCATCTAGTGCTTGACCTGCTGTTGCAAGTGTGTTGCAGGTCTTGGGGAAGCAACAGCTTCTGGGGACATGTGGAGCCAGCTGTGGACAACAGGGTGAAGCAATTCCTACCTGACCTTCTCTCCCTCTGCTTTGTGCTGTGGAAAAGTTAGCAGTCAGAGTTGCAGGGATGGGGAAGAATGAGTGTTAGAGTGTTCCCCTTCTTTCTGAACTGCAGGGCACTGGCTCCAGCCCAGCTATATTTTCCTTTCACCTCCAGCACTGCTAGCCTTCAATGTGGCAGCAGAGGACAGTATATTAGGGAGCAATTATGTGGGAAGGAGTGGGAACCGGGGATGAGACAGTGCCTGTTAGAGGGAAGGAGCTGGGTAATGGGGTAGGGGCAATGTGTATATTTCAGGTTGATTTTCCCCACCATGGTTGGTTTAATTAACTAAACCTGAATTAGTTAATTCAGCTTAAGCCTAAATATATTTTAAATGCCAAAAATAGTTAATTCATACCTTTTTCTCTTAGACTGTAATTTATCTTCAAAGGAACTTCTAACATTATATTATATTAAGCACTATTTATGGTAAAATTAAATAAATTCTCAGCAGTTTTTTCGTAGTCAGAATTCATGTAGCACTTTCATTCAGATATTACTGGGTTTAAAGTAGGGCTGTTACAACGTAAGGGCAAACAGGTTATTAATAAAGGTATATATGTGCTTGAGCACTGTTTCAAATTAACAAGCCTATGAAAGTAAGAACTGTACCTACCCACAACAGATTAAGCCTCTTGTTTTGGGGCTTACAAATCAGCTTTCTTGCTGGAACATTCTCAAACGTGCCTGGGTGCTACTAAAATTAGATGTGTACATTTCAGAACAAAGTGATTTTGTAAGAGATTTTACCCATTCACTCTTCCCACACTAAGCAACAAGGAATCATATCTTTTTGGTTTATGCTGCTGAATTTCCAGCTACTGATAAGTTGAAGTTGGCACATTATGACTAATTTAAGATGAAACCACACTGACTTGGAAACTGAGGTGAATATATATCTCCCCCCCACTCGCAAATTTTATAATAAAGAGGTAGGTTAACATCTTGTTTAAAGTTGTCTACAAGGAGAGCAACACTACACAATAAACAGTGACAGATTGCCAAACTAAAGTTACCGAAGGCAGCCGGGAGGTGATAAGTTACCAATGCAAAATGAAAACAGCCACTGCAAATTGTAAAGGAACAAATTTAATATTTAGCCAAAGGAAGAGAAATATAGAAATGCTCTCTAAACAAAGACCAACACTAGACTAATATCACAGCTCTTATTTCTGCCTTACATCTTTATAGTATGTAGATACAGAACATTTGGGCAACTGTTGGATTAAATGGGCCTTTTTTGAAATATCGGGTTATGTGAATGACTGACAACTGTGAAGGTCTTTCTACTGTAATTGCACAATTTGGCAACTACGCACATGTAGTTACTTTACTTGCCTACTGCAAACATTTGATGTTATATTGACAATTATCTTACACAGCATGATAGTAATTAAATCAGGCAGATTAAATTAATACGTTCAGCATATATATAACATGCTCCATGAGTTCAGAATCAATCCTCTTTTAACTGAAGATACTTTGATCCACAGGCTGATTTAGACCCTTTTACCTTACAGCAACTGAAGAATGACAGTGGAGTTTAATACTGCAAAGAAAGATTCTTTGTTTTTTGCTGTCTATGTCCACTCCTCAACAATCAAAATTCAGCAGCTACAAAGAGCCAGTAAAATACTGTTCTGGTTTGTAAGGTTCAAGTTCAACTGGGAAAACTGAAACTATAACTACTGCCACACTTAAGCAAATAATTAAAAGTACTGCATAAATAACGTAGACTGAAGACATTGATGGTATATGTTGGCTAAGCATTTTATATTAAACTTGTAAAATGGTCATTTTGGTCTGAAGATAAATTTCAAACAGAAATTAGTAGTAAAACCAAAATCTTGCATAAGAGGATTTAATTTAACGTTTTGTTGGGTAACAAAACTCAATAATGTCACTCCACAATACTACCTTTGTCCACACTTAACATTCTGTCTAATAATCAAGCTATCATGATGTGATCTTCTAGATGCTTTAATATCAATTCTATGCCACTCTTCAGCACAATTATCCTTTCTGAAACAAATCCTCCTCTAATATCAAAGCTAAATTTCTCAGGGGAATTTTGTGGAGTATTTTTATATAATATTTCATATATATACACATATAGCCCACAAAAATCTACAAGGAACAAATGGGCACAGTGACCTATTCTCTCCCCCCTCTGGGAAAGGATTCAGGCACTTTAACAGGGCAGAATAGGGGTGGAAAAGCTTGCATCCCCGTTACCTGTGCCACATCTGTTGTGGACAATGATATTCAGTCTTCAAGGCTGTTACTCTAATACCAGTCAGGAGCAATAAATTCACACTAAAAATAAAAGTTTGAAATCCTTTTTAAAGAGAACACTGATATAACCACTGTTAAACATTTTCTGAAATTGAAGCAAATATGTGCAGATTGCAGCATCGCCAAAAAAAAAGTTCTAAAGCCTGAAAGTGTAACATTGCGAACTGTGAGGTTTTCTGTTAGAAAGTTTATAATAAAGCACTGGGCAACCATTTACAAGTGGGAGAGACTGGCAAAGAAAGTAGACTTTCAGGACAAGCTGAAGCAAATGTAAATAATTCTTGGAAAGTAAAGAAAAAAAAAGAATTTACCTAAATCTCATGTGGATGACAGATACATTAATCCTTATTCTCTTTTATCTGCCAGACCCTCTGATGATAGCAATCAATTATCAGGAAGTACCTGAAGTACTATTAGTTATTGCTACTTACAAACATGTCCCATATGCTTAATTTTGTTTTAACCAATTTCTTTTGCCATTAGAAATATCAAAGTCAAGCAAGTTTTATCTGATAGTTGATACTGAGTTTTCTTAATTTGTCTGGATGCCTCAGCTTTGTGTCTTGGCTCCATAATTTGCACAAGTATTGGCCATGATACTGCACAGACCACGGACATTTATTCTTGTTGTCTCTTCCCCTGGAGTTCATATAGTAGTTAATGGACCTATATTTTTATAAAATGTATGCTTACTAGCACCTTCCCCAAATACCTCAAGTTTTGGCAGATATTAAATGGGTTGAACTTTGCCAATAAAACCAACTTTTATTTTGAAACTAAGACCTAACCTTTCTTGACTCATCATTACCTTTATTAATTCCTCTGCAAGCTAACAGAATTTTTACTAAGAAATAAGCCTCCAAAATGTCATGTGTTTTCAGTGTAAAATAAAGACCCAGGGTTATTTACAACTAAGAATGCTCGGCAGCCACTTCCGTTGCACCATGACCTTGCTCATTTTAAAATGATGCTTTCAATGGTTTTAAAGATTATAGTTACACACTTTTAAAATATGGACTCTGGAAACTGAAGTAAGACTGCAAGGCAATCCTGGCTTCTCAAAATAACTGCTACTCCTAATATGATCAGCATTTAGCAGCAGAAGTAACATGCTCTAAGAATTAAACAGATATCCATACAACCTGCACTAATGGTCCAAACACTTAGTGTTGAACACAGTAAAAACAGAATCTCTCCTCCTCAGTTCACGTTTGCTGATACAATAACCCTGGAGACAACGTTCACAGCCTTCAGTACCACAAAGTTTTCTACGAACAAATTCTAGACCTGAAGATTTGTCATCTGTCTTGGTTGGAAAAATTATTGTGTTCGGAGCTGATAATCTGCAAGAGAAAAATAAACTCAAAATTTAAGTCAGTTAATTAGTTCATCTTATTTTATTAAATACAAGAAAATAGCAATTTTAGATAAAAAATATTCATGATATATGAATGCCAAATTAAAGCAAAGGTTTCTCAAGTAAAAATGAGATCTGTATAAAGGACCATGCTAGAAGAACACTAGCTGTTTAAATGCTCATGCTCAATAACCAATTAAAGAAATTTTTCCTTAGAGTTAAACATTCTAGGTAATAGGAATTTCTGTTCACCCAACTGGACCTTCCCAAATGCTTAACAGCTTCCATGACTAAGTGTCACTCTGCCAATCTTAAAAATAAATTAAAAAACAGTTCTCTTTGAGTTGTATATTTTCTTAATTTATATCCCAAAGGGGTTGAATCTCTGCTTTAGGTGCAAAATACTCAGCCCAACCCTAACTATAAAGCCACCATAATACATTTATTAATATAATTTGTAGCAATACTGCACATTATTATTATTAAAGAATATGAGAAGCCTAGTGGAATCATGCAGGTAAATTATCTGAGTGTCCAACAAAGAGAAAAATGTGTTAGTGGAAAAACAGCATTGTGAATTTCAGTGTCTATAGCTTTTCAATTTACCTCCATTCTGGGTGATATAGCGAACCCATGGCAAAGCCTGATAGCCACTCTTCTCGATGATCTTTAAATAGCGGACCTGAAAAGAAAACATACCAAATTATTTTTCTACTTCAGCCTAGCAATATTTAGTAGAACCTATGTTTTAGGCAAAAAGCTTTGAACACCATTAGGAACAGTTCAATGAGCAGCCATGGTCAAAAGAGTGTGAGCAGAATGGTGGGATGTGCTGGAAAATAAGAAATAGAATGATGACATGTAAAGAACTGGTAACTCACCTAGAATAATGTGCATGGTTCTGGTCACCCCCATATCAAAAAGATATAGCAGAAATAGGAGGTATCCAGAGTCAGGGGATAAAATTAAAAGAATGGAATGCTTCCATATGAGAAATTGAAGAGAAAGAATTAGGGCTGTCAAATGATTAAAAACACAATTGCAATTGATTGCAAAATTTAAAAAAATAGTCGGTTTTAATCGCACTGTTAAACAATAATAGAATGCCAATTTAAATATATTATGAATATTTTTTCTACATTTTTAACTCTATTAATCTCAATTACAACACGGAATACAAAGTGTACAATGCTCATGTTATATTTTTATTACAAATATTTGCCTTGTAAAAAATAATAGTATTTTTCAATTCATCTCACACAGTGCACTACAGTACTTGTACGACATTAACTGAAAAATACCATTTCTTTTGTTTACAAATACTTGCTCTGTAATAAAATATAAATTAAATGAGCATTATTCTCATTGTATTCTGTGTTGTAACTGCAATCAACAGTTGAAAATGTAGAAAAACATCCAAAAATATTTACAATAAATTTAAATTGGTATTCTATTATTGTTAACAGTGCGATTAAAACTGTGATTAAATCGCAAGTTTTTTTTAATCTAGTTAATTTGTTGTGCATTAATTGCATGTATTAACTATGATTGATAGCCCCAGAAAGAAAAATTCAGAGGGAGACAAATGATGGGAGATATGAGAGATGTAAACAAAATACGGAATAGCATGGAGGGGATAAGGTAAGTGCTTTTTATCCTCTCATAAGAGCAAGGGAGACATTCAACTAAACTAAAAAAATCTGTTTGATATTCGAATTAAGAAAAGATTAGACAGGTATAAAAATAATAAAAGCACAGAGTTACATTAGACTGATTTATTTTAAAAATTAAGTAATATAAATCCTCATGGTTCAGGTCAGTAAGTTTCCACTGAGATGGTTGGGAAGAAACTTCCCATTGGTGTAGGTTATTCCATAATCATCCATTATAGAGGATTTTCTTTCACATTTCCTGAAGCATGTGGGACTAAGTCATTGACAGAAAGACGATATTGAACCAGATGGTTCATTAGACTGATCTTGCAATATAATTACAATATTCCTAATAGGACTTTTACTGTTCTTACAAAAGATGACTGAAATTTTGCACAAAATCTTACATGATACTACTAAGTCTTCACCTTACACACAGTTTCTGGAAGTTCAAAAGATTTAATACACCAACAGGACAGATCCTAATCCTATGTTTTAACTGTAAATAACTATTCCATTTTCAGAAGATCTTGCTTGCAGGATAGTAAAAAACCCAAAATTGAACTATATGATTCAGAAATTACTTTCTCTCTTAATTGCAGCTTCTTTCAAACATTTTTATCTATTTTAGATCTGTTTTTGGTGAGTGATAGAAAAATGGAGTATACACCCTTCATCAGGAGACAGTTGTGACTAGCTTCAAATAACTATTATAAGTTTTTTTAAAACTTGGACTGAAAAGATCATGCATATTGTCCGAACAGATTTGTATTTCTACGTAGTTGAATTTAAAGTGACAAGCCATATTCTGTAGCATTATAAAATCATAATATGGCTCACCATCACATTTTCGTTCAGTTACACACACAGCGTTATCGTGAACAAAAAATATTCCGTTCACAAAAACAACATTTTTAGTCTCATTAACCTGTATTCCCGAAGTGGTGAAATATGGAATTTCAAACTTGACACTGATGGGAGGTTTGCCTTCTTTATCTTCAGCTTCAACACTTGGAAGCCCAAAGTGAGCCCGCATCAGATACTCCTTTCCCCCCTATCCAAAGAGGAAGGCAAAATAAATAAATCATTCTATCAGAAAATATCCTTTAAAAACCAAAGTGCTTCTGAATAGCAAAGGTCCCAGCTTAAAACTATGAAGATAGTCATTTCAGCCCTTTTCTAAAGTCTAAAACTGCAAACTAAATTACTAATATCTAAACAAGATCTAGAAAAAAAACCAGTAACATTTCCTGTTTACTTTTCCCATTTAAAATTGTCACCGTAAGTACTTATTGTTTGGAGTGACAGACCTACAATGAAGGGACAGGGAAAGAGGCTCGCCCTTCAGTAGTCCAACAGGAGAACTGAGCCTAAAGCAAATTTTAGTCAAATTCTAGATTCCATAAATAGAAGATTTACTTTTAATAAAACTCATGCTAGCTTAACAGTAATAGCAATAGCAGATCCCAATATGCCAATACAGCTTACCGGAAATGATTTAATGGACCAGACGATTTCACTGTTCTCTGGAACCCATTTGACACTTCCCACTGTGGTTTTAAATTTTGGTGAATCTGCATCATTTGGAACTGGGATGTGAATCTCCACATTGTTAGCAGTTGATCTCCGCTTGAACTGACTCTTTGCCTACAGAAAGTAAACAATGAAGTTGGGTTTTGTTTTGTTTTTTTCCCACCTTCTCACAAACACCACAATTTGCAGGTTTTAACAAAATCTTATTTGGTCAGGTTCAGAGAGCTGGGAACTGTAAAACATCCTTTTGGTCAGGAATTTTATCAAAGATCCATGCACAAAATGTAATGCAGAGATCAGAACTAGATTAACTGTCAAATGGAAGAATACACAAAACAAAAATAATCCATTACCATCCTATTAATGCATTTAGCATTTCAATATGATTTTACATCCTCAAGTGCTTTTCCAAACACTAATGTTAATACCTTTTTTTAAATTAAACTTGCCTTATCCTGTAAGTAAGTCATATTGCCTTACAGGCGGACTACAACCAACAGAGGTAATGCTGCTCCTCTGCATTAGCTGAGTACATTTTGAATTGAGTAAAATTAGATAAATATTTATGGAAGGAGTGGCTTTCCAGAAATCAAATGTATGCTTTAAACAACACAATGTTTAAAGTAGGATAGTTTACATGATTCGCCTTGTAGAATGAGACTGAAATTAAGGGATCTCTGACCTTGATCATATACTCTATGCGGCTGTGGGAATGTTTCTCAATCACAGATTCAATCCAGATTAGTGGTTTTACCTGTTGAAGAACAAACTATAAATTTTATTTTGACCTTGTCAGAAAAACATTGTTTCCCTATAAAGCAAAAAAATCAATAAGAGAAACCCAAAGTGCTGTTTAAGACAAGAGTTAGATCAGACTGCAGAGATGCTCGGCAGGAAAACATTTAATATGCAAAAATAGTGATCAGGTGAGATCTGAGCATTAGTCAAGAAATCCTTAAAATATTCCATATGTATAGTTTGGCAAGTATTTATACAGATGGTGAAAAAGTAGATAGTTCCTTGTGTAATGGAAATTAACATTTTTAAATGTAACCCTATTCTCTTAAAGTAATAAACCTCCGTCGGCAGAAACACATTCTCCCTCTAACCCAACAAATTTAATAATTCCAAGCATTTGAGACTAAACAATGCTAGCCCTAAAAACTGAGACACGGTAACTCTGGATTTAAAGTATTTGTTTAAATTCAGTGCTCTAATCATAAAAAAAGTCTCACAGGCTTTTAGGGTCGCCTGGTTTGTTGTTTCTTTTCAGAGTTCTGCAGATTATTAGCCCTTGATGTATAGAGAGACATGACAGACTAATACCATTATTGGCTACTTAGTGATGAATTAGGCTTTCCAGTCTCCCTCCTCATAGGTATGCCCAGCATAAGAGAGCAGACTGGCCCTTCACAATGTTTTTGCTCCAAATGGGTCAAAACACACAAATGTCACTATAGCTTTAAAACCAATAAAATTCTTTCTTCTCATTCCTCCTCACGGTATGTTGCCAGCTTCTTTAGGTGGTAGTCATAAAAATAGATTTTACTGCCTTCATCTTCCCCCCTCTACATTAGTTCTTATAATGTGCTCATCACCATAGTATCCAAGCATCTTCCAGTAGTATATTAAGTAACGTAACTACATATCAGTCATGTGTTGTTTGCTCTCTTATCCTTCTCTCAGTAGGCAACTCAAAGCAGTAATTTCTTCTTCTTTGCTCAGCGCCTTGGAATAGGTTTATATCATTTCTTTCTTCAAGAAAGTAAGCATGAAACTTCACTATTAACAGTTAGCTTGATAATATCTAACTAATACTAACCCATACTTTTAAAAACTAACTCATACTTTTTAAAAGATAGATATTAATTTTTCACTGAAAATGGAAAGGCCTTGTATAATTTTACCTGCAATTTAAGATGTTTTCATGCATGAATTTGTTTTAGTCTAGATCAAAATATGTAGCCAAACTTACATGTGTGTTAAGACGATATGACATGAGTTCAAACTCTCCATCAGGTGGGATGAAAGAAATTGTCCTGTCGTTTTCAAAGCGAGAGAGACGAACACACTGGTGAAACTTTACATCTTCTAGTTCCACTGATTTGCTTTTGCCACCTATCAGGAAAACAAAACCTCCCTATTTGTTTAGCATATGAAAAGCCTACCTCTTAGGTCATCACAATAGGCTATAAAGCAACTAAGCAGTCAGCTGCTCATACTCCCCACATTAGTTGACACTACAATATTTCCAACTTGTTATAGTAACTTTAGGAATATAGGAAATTTAGTTAAAAGAGATAGGGGGAAAACCCATCAAAGTGGACCAATTTAAATGAAGTATTCTGCTGTCTCTTTGCTCAGGACTGCCACCAGAAATCCTGAACTAGAATTCCAGTCTTAAAGGAAAGAAAAGCATTACATCTCCCAAAGAACTTAAGGAAGAGGTATTTCCTGCTGACATTTCACCAGTGCACAAAGGAGGATGGTGTTGCCACTTTTTAGCAACCAAAACATCTACCCTGGCACACAGACAAACTGTACTATATTTTATTACCTCCTCAACTCCCCACCACCACCTCCTCTCTTATTCATAGGCTGTGAATATACACCTCCATATACCTCAACCTGCCAATGTCCACATTTAAGAGCATGTAACAAAGAAAAATGAGAAACTTTAAAAAGTATTAGTGCAGGAAATTTAAGATGTGGGATTAATTCCTTTAGCGTGAATAGATTCTTCTATAAACGTATTGCCCTTTAAATTACATTTTATAATTGTAAAAAATTTTCAACAATAAAAGGGGACAGCAAATTTGCATGTAACGCAGATAACTTTGGAGCTAAAACAAGTGATCGTTCCTTAAAATGGGGTTCACGGTGATACATGAACCTGCATAATGGAAATCTTGTAAGTCGCCATTAAGGCTAGAAATGGGAGATTTTTTAACTGAACAAAGACTAAGTCTTTAGGGTCAATAGCAAATGAATGCATTAGGCTTCATGTCCCCATAAGGAGTGTCTCCGATCTGAAAAAACATTAGAATGAGTTGTTAACACTAAAATTACCCTTTACTCTTATATAGTGATGCAACCTCCCCAATTAGGGAATTAGAAGACCCACCATCTGAGAATAAGTCCTGTTATCTGAACTGACATTTGTGTTGCCGTAAGTGCCCTAAAGACAAAGAAACCAGGAAATAACCCTGTATGTTTTTAGAAATGCTGTATACATACTCACGTCCTGTATTATCAAAGAGTACTTTATCATTTAAACCCAGGCGAAGCTCTGGCATTCCTGAGAGAAAGACCCTCATTTTAATGGATCCAACTATTTCACTGCGCAATACATTTCCATTAGCACTAACCTAGAGCAAAGAAAGGTGGAGTTATTTTCCTCAGCTCCTGAAACTGAATCTCGAACTAGCTACTTGCAATGATTTTACCACTCAAGTTTTCACAAGAGGAACCCAAAATAAATCACAGTTAACACTTAAATGTGTTTCCCACAATTATGGTTTTCATTAAAATTTGTACATTTGGAGAGAAAGGTCATCTGTTGCCACACGTCTATTGTCTATGTAAAGTTTTGTTTGCTAACAAAAAATAAGTAATAAGACTGTTGCTTGTTAGGACACATTTTGAAATGACAGTATTTCAGTTCATCAACCTTACAAGGAAGACATCAATTGAGAAATTGTTTCTTTAAGTGTTTGCTGGACCTATGAAGGTAGGTGTGGTAGATTCAGTAACCACGCTAAACACACCAAGAAATCTGTTACCTACAGCTAGGCACTCAGAATATGCTCTGAAGAGGGAGTCCAAGATATACACCTTAAAACTGTATTCACCAAACAACACTCCACCAGAGAAGCAGATCACATTCTGGAATGGGCCACACAAATATCCTGAGAGAATTTGCTTAAATACAGAAATAAAATCCCCTTTGACCACATGCCCCTAGTTGTCACCTACTCCTCCATATGGAGTATCATGAAACAACTACAATTCATATTTAAGGTTAAGATTTTGTCATGGTTATTTTTAGTAAAAGTCACGGACAGGTCACGGGTAATACACAAAAGTCACAGAAGCCATGACCTGTCTGTGACTTCTACAAAAAATAATGGAGGGGCTGACAAAATGCCTGAGGGGGAGGATGAGAGCCCTAGCCCCACTGCAGGAGGAAGATGGTTTAGCAATCACAGGGAGTGGCTCTGGGTTCCCCAGCCAAGCACTGTGGCTCCCGGCTCCAGGGTCCCCTGGGGTGGCTCAGGTAGCCAACCAGGCCATGGGTGATGTCTCAGGGGTCTGCCACTGAAGCTGGAGGCTGCAGAGTATTCCCACAGCCTGAGGCAGGTCAGGGCTGTGGGGTCCCCGGTGGAAGCTGGCAGCACAGGACAGAAGCTGAAGAGGATAAATTCAGAGGTCTCTGAAAATCACAGAATCCGTGACTTCCAGTGAGCTCCGTGACAAAATCTCATCCTTACTCATTCTCAGTGGGGACCCCATTCTGAAAGAGATTCTTCCTGAACACCCACTTCTGGCCTTCAAACAACCCTCTAACCTCTCCAAGCTCATTATCAGACGCGAGCTCCCAACAGACCAGGATGCACCTACACAAAGTGGCACCAGACCCTGCCAGAACAACAGATGCGAAACCTGTAGCATACCTCCACTGCTACAATGATCAACACCCCCTACAATACACCTTTCACGATCCATGGATCCTACACATGCCTATCACAACATGTGATATGCCTCATCCGGTGCACTAAATGCTCCGATAAACATCTGGGTGAAACCAGATAATCACTATGCTCTCAAATAGGAAAATAAGACAAACAACACCCCATCAATTGTGGATGTGCACTTTTCACTATGTGATCATTCTGTATCTGATCCATCAGTCCTCATCTTCAAAGGAAACCTCCACAAACACTTTCAAAAGACAAGCTATGACACTCTTGAGTACCCTCCCCAGACCTGAAAAAGCTCTATATAGCTCAAAAGCTTGTCTCCCTCACCAACAGGAGTTGGTCCAATAAAAGATATTACCTCACCCACCTTCTCTCTAATAGGGGCTAGAAAAACACTGCACACATCTTTGGAAGCCATTCCGTGGGAGTATCAGAGTTTTATTCAAACAGTGAGGATTAGGCAGGAATATAAATAATCCATTTGTTTTTCAAGTTTGGCATGGAAAAGAAGCTCCCTGACGACTGAAAAGTCTACTAAGAAGCATATTACAGATGCAGGCACAGGTGTATTATTTCTAATGGCTTAAGTCACTACCATTATCGGTCACTCAACTTGATGATATGTAAATTGTTTCAAGAGTAATACTATAATTTGATAGACTAAGATTATTTATACACCGACTCCTGCTTTCATTTTATATTTCCATATTTACAGATTACTACAATTCTTATTAAAAATAAAGATAAAGTGCAAGTAAAATATAAACCCACCAAGAGGTTAACAGATTCTATAACATCCAGAAACACCTCATTTTTCCTGTACTTTATCCCTTCTGACCGCCAGGAAACAGCATTGGTAACAGTGGCAGGTGGGCGTGGAGCTCCAGTTTCCAGTTTGTGGCCTTCTTGAGTGATGTACCTTCAGAACCACGTTTTTTAAAAATATGAAAGTTACATTTTGCAGCCTTAGCAATTGTTTAGTGTCACGGGTACTACTATGTCAGCAGCAAACAAAGAAAATCTGATAATGCAAGTTAAACCCTAGAAAATATTAACTAATCTTGTTTTGCCAGGTTAAGTCAGATCATGTGTTTATGTAACTGATAAAATTTCCTATCAGTCCATCAACAAAGACAGGAAAAGATTAACAGAAATATCTTATTGATTTTTTTTTCAGGCTGATAAAAGAAAGGAAAACTTACAAATTGACTCCACATTGTAATAACATGGGAAGAGAATGGCTTTACTAAAGTCATACAAGCTAACATTTTTATGTTAAAAAATATTCCCAAGGCATCCATCACCTGGTATCTAAATGCAGTACACTGATACTTACTCTTGTAAAATTTTACTGTCAGTGGTCTGAGGATAGCCAAAATCCATTAGCTCATCAAGCAATTCATAAATAATAACAAAGTTATCCCGAATGCTCTCTTCTTCCAATTCTTTGAAATATTCAGAAAATACCTGAAATGTTAAAGTTAGAAAACAACAGTAAATTCCAGATTAAATTCCACCAACCCCCCATTTCTGAAAATACAATAAAACATTAACATTTTGGTGGAATATAGTAGAGAATTAAAGTAATTTGTTGAATCTTAAAATCCAAGTTTCTTGATTTTCAAGTTTCTCATTTTTTTCACACTACAAATTAGAATGAGTTGATTTATTTTACAACCATAATTGGTCAAACGTGCAAGGCCTTACACTCAATTCAATGCCATTTCTGTATGTAACTCAGTAACTTTTGACCACCAAATCCAGTTAGTTCCAAAATTTCAGGGAACGTTTGTTCTCGGTTTCAATGGTCAGAACCCTATTGATTTCAGGGAAAATCAGAAATATGAAAAAGGGGGACAAACGGAGCCCGACAGCACTTCAGCATAATAATGGCATTAACACCTTCACACATAATGGTACTTCTACTCATCTCTATTTATACTCCCAGTAAAAAGACAAGGTGGGAGAGGTATTATCTTTTATTGGACCAACTTCTATTTGTGAAAAGAAAACAAGAGATCTGTGTAAGCTCAAAAGCTTGTCTCTTGCACCAACAGAAATTTGTCCAATAAAAGATACTGCCTCTCTCACCTGGTCTTTCTAATATCCTGGGACCAACAGCTAAAATACTGAGTACTCCCAGTAGTTTAACATGCTGAATGACTTTTCTCACTCTCTTGCTCTCAAAGAAAGAGGGGGGAAAAGTGGGGTGAGAATGGAAGGTATGAGGGGAATGGGGGGAGTGCACGCTGCCACTGGAATGTGATGAGAGAATGGGGAACCCTGGTATGGGATTGGGGAGGGGGGGGAATGTGGCACACAGAATTATGGGAAAAGGAGATTGAGGGACCCTGCCTGGTATGATGCGGGGCGAGGGAGGGGAAAAAGGCAGGCATACAAAGTCCCTTGCAGGGGAGGAAGGGAGAGGGGCAGAGACAGGAAGGGGGTGGAGGTGGAAAGAAAGGGTGGGAGGAAGTAATGAGTGTTCACACAGAGCACCCTGCCATAGTGGGAGAATAGAGGATATGGGGGAGGGAGCATGTAACCCCTGCAATGGGGGAAAATGAGGGAAATTAAAATGCATGGAGGGAGGAATGGGGGCACATAGAACTTCTGGTGTGTGGGGAGAAGGGAGATCGGAGGATCTGGGTATGGGGGGGCAGGAGGAATAGGGGCACACAGAGTCCCTGGCATGGGGGGGGTGGAGGGGGTGCTGGTATGGGGGAAATGAGGCACACAGAGCCCATGCCATAGAGGAGAATGGGGGAAACACACAGAGCTGCTGGTATGGGGGGAAATGGGAAAACCTGGTATGGGAGGCAGGAGAAGAGAAGCACATGAAGACCCTGGCAGGGAAGAGACTGGCAAGAATTGCAGGGAGTCCCTGAAAAAGATGGGGGTGGGAAGATGGCACCCAGAAAGCTTGTGGGGGGGAAATGAAGGATTACAAGAAACTCCTGGTGTATGCGATATACTTCATAGCTTTTGCAGGTTGAGTATGTGACACACTCCCCCCCAGCATTATTTCAAATTTTTGGTCTGGGGATACATTTCTATAGCTAACAGTTATTGAAAAACTCTGTGGTTAGCCTCAAAACCTATGCACTGTAAATCTAAACCAACTCAGTCTCAGCTTCTCTTCTTTCAAGCAGTTCCTTTAATTTATGCATATCTGTAAGCTCAGAGCAGATGGGGCCCAAATGCCCATTTGTAAAGCCTGCCAACCAAGCAATAGGGCTTTCCTCCAATGTCCATTTAACAGTCACTTTTTTTTTTTTTAAACTAGCTGGGGCATTATACACATGCTAACAAAAATGCATGAACACAGCCACTATTTCATATGGCGAGTTAGGGTTATGGCCCCTGAAAACCAAAACAAACTACAGTGTATGTAGGATATGCCCCCCTATATTTCTTACAGGACGCATACCTGTCACCCTGGTTAAGGGGAAAGAAACCTATTAACCACAAAGGTTGTAATATATCACCCAACATCCATGAAGCACATTCAAGCTGTCTTACTTTAGAAGAGTAGTCCCTTCTAGAAGTCACATACCAAGGAAGTTAGCAAAAAAAAAAAGGGAAACAGTTCTCTATCTAAATATATGCTTTAGAAAATAGCTTGTTGAAAAGCTATGCTCGTTGCCTGTCAGTGTCAGCACAACACCCAGAACTTTGAATGTCTCCACTGGCTTTTATCTTCATACTGCACTGAATTTAAAATTTTCATCCCCACTCTCAAGGCCCTGCACACAACTACTTACAGGCAACACCTCAGACATTATCTTGTCTGCTGAACTTTGGCTCCCTGCACCCTAAAATACAAGGCCTGTTTTCTGCATCTATATAAAATATATGTTGAGTTCTCTGAACCAAGGTTCCTTTCCCAATTTCATACTCACCTGAACCACCTTGTAAAGAAATGAAAACACCAGAGATACGCAAGCATTCTTTTTAGAAGTAGCAACAACTGAAAAAGGTATGTTCAGGAATCTGTTTAAAGTTACTATTTTAAAAAATGTTTATCATTAAATACATTTTCAAAAACTCTTTACTGTTATTACAGCTGGCGCAAACATTAAGGAAGCAGCAACAACATTTCTCTTTCCAGAGCCATTTAACACTGAGAACCCTTGGGCTTGTCATTTCTGATCGTTTAACTATTGGAAGGTAAAGAATAATAATAAAGGTTCAGGAATGCTTATATTAACTTGGCACTTAAAACACTTTTGTACACATAAGAACAGCCATACTAGGTCAGACCAATGGTCCATCTAGCCTAGTATCTGGTCTTCTCACAGTGGCCAATGCTTCAGAGGGAATGAACAGAACAACGTAATCATCAAGTGATCCATCCCATGGCCCATTGCCAGCTTCTGGCAAACAGAGGCTAGGAACACTTCAGAGCATGGTTTTGCATCCCTGCCCATCCTGGCTAATAGCCACTAATGGAGCTATCCTCCATGTATTTATCTAGTTCTTTTCTTGAACCTTGTTATAGTCTTGACCTTCACATCCTCTGGCAGAGTACCATGGGTTGACTGTGCGTTGTGTAAAGAAATACTTCCTTTTGCTCGTTTTAAAGCTGTTGCCTAATCATTTCATTTGGTGGCCCCTAGTTCTTCTGTTATGAGGAGTAAATAACATTTCCTTATTTACTTTCTCCAAACCAGTCATAACTTTATAGACCTCTATCATATTCCCCTTAGTCCTCTCTTACAAACTGAAGAGTCCCAGTCTACACTTACCTTCTGGATTCAGCAGCAGTCAATGGGAGATACGCAAGTGACATAAATCACTTGCGTATCTCCCATTGACTTCGCTGTGTCTGTTCTGCGCCGTCCACACTGCGCTGCACCGATGGGAACAGCGTTCCAGTCGCCGCAGCGCTACACCACTTATCGGGGCGGTTTTCCTGCGTTGATTTCGGGATTGATTGAGTGGGTCTACACAGACCGCTCAGTCGATCCAGATATCAAACTGATGGCGGTGAATTTTCCGCCATCCGTGTGGACCCAGCCTTATTAATCTCTCTTCATATGGATACACCTAATAATTTTTGTTGCCCTTTACTGTACCTTTTCTAATTCCAATATATCTTTTTTGAGATAGGGCGTCCAGATCTTCACACAGAATTCAAGATTTGGGTATACCAGGGGTTTATAAAGAGACAATATGATATTTTCTGTCTTATTATCTATCCCTTTCCTAATGATTCCCATTCTAACATTCTATTAGTTTTTTGATTGCTGCTGTACATTGAGTCAGTGTTTTCAGAGAACTATCCACAATAACTCCAAGATTTCTTTTTTGAATACACATTATTAGAACAGGGTATAAACATAAGAATAACTCCTTTATTTATATTTAATTTTTTTTGCATTTTGTAAATCTCAATCAATAAAATCCTTATCAGTTTCCATCTCTCCCCAAGGTGAGCTTATGTTCCTTATTGCCCTACAGGGTTTTATATCACTTCCATTCAAGCCCAAATTCTGAATCAGTTTCACAATATGAACAAGTTTACAGTTTAAAGGATACGATATAAATTGTTGTGTTTAATCCACATAAAACGAACTCCTCCATGAGCTAGAATGGGAGAAAGTGTTCCCTCTTCTTCCTTTTCCATAAGGATTGGCATGAAATGCTCCACCTCAGACATATCCACATCTCCCCGGTAATTCCGGCAGATAAGGACCTGCAATAGACATGTAACACAAATCTGAAGAGGTTTTTAAAAGAAAATGCTGATATTACCGTATGAAAAAAGCACATATAATCCTCAAGAAGTACTTTTAAATTACATTAAAAGACATGAGAAAAATTTCAACATAAAGTAGAATTTTACTTAGTTTAGCAGCTCACAACTTTACATTTATTCAATGGAATCCCAAAGTACTTAACTAACTGAATTACAAACTGTACATTGGAATTTTTGATTCACAGCTCAAATACAGCTTTTAGAATTATATACAAGAGCTGTTAAATAGCACATAACAGAGACAGAAAATGAATAGCCTATATAACAAAATCACAGAAGGATTTTAGATAAGCGGAATGTAGTTACCCCAAAATGGAATATAATCAAAAAACAGAGTTAGCATCCCTAACATTTGTAAAAGTATCTTGGTATCTTTAACTCCCATAAACAGTTGTCACCTCCATTTTACTTACCCAAAAATCAGACCCTTCAGCAGCTCAGTGCCCCTTAACTTGCATGAGCTTTCATTCATTAAAGACTAGGAGGAAAGGGTGGAAAGAGGAAGGACTAGAAGGGGGACGAAGAAGAAAATCAGCATTTCCTGCAACACTGCAGCTGGATGGACACTGGTCACCCATCCAAGCATTGACAAGGTGCTTCCAGTTTAACCCAAGACAGCATTATCAGCAGGATTTAACCACAACCTGAGATGACAAGACAGGCTGGGGGAAACGGGGGGAGGGGGAATCCCACACCTCTGTGCGCCCCCACCCAGGACGGGGGGGGGAAGCAAGCTGGAAAGGGAACGTAGGGGAACGTTACCCTAGGGACCTAGGCCAAGTCACAGGTGAGGAAGCAGGGCAGGCTGGGTTGAGGCTGTAATCGTTGCCACTGACGGAATCGATCCTCCTCTCCGGCGCGCTGCGGGCCCCTCTACCCCACGTTCCCTCAGAGAGGAGGGAGTGAGCCCATTTCAGGCCGGCCCCTCTCCACAGGCTCAGGCCGCGCTGCACGGGAGCCACCCGCCCGAGCTGTCAGGGCAGCGGCCCCCTGTCCCGGCCAAGGAGCCCAAGGCCCCGGACCTCCGACTCCTCACCTTGCCCTTCAGGTCAAGCACGTACACGGCGCTAGCAGACATCCCGCCGCGGTGCCGGGCGCGCCCTCAGTCCCGGCCCCGCTACTCCGACTGCCCCCGCCCCAGGAACCCACGCCAGGTCACGCTTCCGGCCGGAAACGCAGCGGCTCCTGCTTCCGCTCAGCCCCCCCGCCGGGAGGCGGCCGGCCCGGCCCGGGCGGCAGCGCGTCACGTTAGGGAGCGGACGGCTCTGGAGGGTGACTGGCTCTGGCGCGGGCAGGCGGCGGCACGTTACCCAAGGGATCGCTTCTCTGAGGCCTAATGACAAAGCCCCGGCAGCGGAAGTGACGGACAGATCAGCCACACCCCGAGCCTCGCCCTCGCTTCTCGCTAGTTCCGGTGACCATAGAGACGAGGAAAGCGAGTAGGGGGAGCCCCATAGTGGCGCACTGGCCTAAGCGAGATCATAGAGAGGTGGGGGAACAGGCTCGCCGGGCAGTGATATGGGCGGCGGGGCCTCCCTCAACAAGCTGTTCGTGCTTGTCTGGCTGCTGTCCCGGGGAGACGCACCAGCCCAGGCCGCGAGCTGCACTCCCCCCGTGGAAGCAGTTTTAGGGGAGGAGGCAAGTGTTCCTACCCCACTGAACCTAGGCAGCTCTGCTTTTGTTCTCCACCTTTACCTAGAGTACTTCTACTCCTTCTTTGTAACCCCTCTCACGTCCCCTTTGGTCCTGACTCTGCCCAGTAGAGTGAATGCACCTGATTTCTTTTTCTGACAGGACTAGTGGACGTGAGGAAGCAGCAGATGTGATATCTCTTGATTTTAGCAAGGCTGTTGGCAGTTCTCCATGACATTGGCATAAGCAAATTAGAGCAATGCAGTCTAGATCAAATTACAATAAGGAGGGTGCCCAACAGGTTGCAAGTCCATACTCAAAGCATAGTTATCAATGGTTTGCTGTCAAACTGGGAGGGCATACCTAGTGGGGGGCCTGCTGGGTCAGTCCTGTTCAATATTTTCTTTAATATTAATGGAGCGGAGAGTATACTTATAAAAGTTGCAGCTGACACCATACTGGGAGGAGATACACGCACTGTGGAAGACAGGATGAGCATTCAAAACAACCATGATAAATTAGAGTACTGGTTTGAATTCAACAAGATAAAATGCACTAAAGATAAGTGCAAAGTACTTACAGAAAAATCAAATACACAACTGTAAAATGATTAATAATTGTTTAGGACACTGGTACTACAGCTAAAAAGGATCTGCAGCATTATAATGGATCAAAAATTGTCACTAATGTCATGCAGTCGCAAAACACGCTATCATTCTAAGATGTATTAACAAGAGTTTTGTATATAAGACATGGGAGATAATTGTCTCGCTCTAGTCAGCAATGGTGAAGCATCAGCTGGAGTACTGTGTCCAGTTGTGGGTGTTCCATTTTTGGAAAGATGTGGATCAGAGAGTCCAGAGGATACCAACAAAAGATAAAATGTTTAGGAATCCTGACCTATGAGGAAAAGTTAAAACAGGTCATGTTTTGTCTTGAGAAAAGACTTAAGGGGAACCTAACAACACACTTCAAATATGTTAAAGGCTATTATTAAAAGGATGGTAATTAATTGTTCTCCATGTCCCCTGAAGGTAGGACAAGCAATAGGCTTAATCTGCAGTAAGATAAATTTAGGCAAGCTGTTAGGAAAATTTTCCAACTGTAAGGGTAGTTAAATTCTGGAATAGACTTCCATGGAAGGTTGTGGAATCCTCATCACTGCAGGATTTTAAAAACAGATTGGCTAAACACCTGTCAGGGATAGGTTAGGTTTATTTGCTCCTACTACAGTACAGGGGGCTGACCTTGATGATTTCAAGGTCCCTTCCAGTCCTATATTTCTATTCTATTTATTAAACTCCCAAGATTAATGTTATTAAGTGAGCAATATTTTAATTGTTTTAATAATTAACTATGTTAAGATTTTAACCAAGAATGGCACTTAGTGTTGTTCTTCCAAAACAGAATGAGGGGATAAAGATTTGTAAATATAAAGCAGTTAAGAGGAGTGAGCCTGATAACTGCCACTGCACCATCAAGGTGCCACAATTTCCTCTTGCATATGTAATCAAATCACAGAAAAAGTTGTAAACAAGCATTTCTCATTTGTAGTTCTAGGTCTATGTAACTCTTCAACATAATTAAACAGTTTAAGAATGTTTTTAGGATGCAACAAGGAAATATTAAAGAGTATTTCTAGATCTAGACAAACTACATAATCACTTGAATTCATAAATGAAGTTTATTATATAGGTCACTGTCAAAGATCTCCTTTCAATGGAAAAAAGTATATACTACATGCATTTCTCCAATAAGCTTGAACTACCTTTGGCCCTGATCCTGAAGAGAGCTCTGCAAAGATGGATCCTTGTACCTGCGTGGAGGTTCAAGGCCTTTAGTAGTAGTTCAAGAAGATGGCTGTACATAGTTCTAAACAAACCAAATGAATGATGAAAAAGTGCCAGGATGTACATATTTATATCACATTAATTAAATATCCAACTTGGAGAGCAGAGATTTGTGCTGACATTTCCTTTGAATAAAAAGCCTACTCAGAATCCAAAACGATGGAACAGAAGACATTCATTTGGTCCAACTGACTTTGGGGATGTCATAATGTTCAGTCAAGGTATCCAAGTGTCTGTTGAAATCCTAGGAGAGGGGAAGGGAAAAATGGTATTAGGGATGTAAAAATTCCTTTAATTAATAATCTGTTTAAATGTTTTAAAAAATAGAACGTTTAAACAGTTAAACACACTGTGGGGGGAGGGGGTGGATGAGCTGCATGTTTACTGCACCACAGCTGGGCAGCTCTTCTGCTGAGTTCGGTCCTCCACACCCAGCAAGCTGCCTAGCTGTGGCTCAGCATGCAGGGGGAGAAGAGGAGCCATGCTGACAGCTCTGGCTTACAGGGAGGCACCCCTGCCTTCCCCAGGGCAACAGTTTAAACTAATTAGTAAACAGTAAGACTGCTGCTTACTGTTCAACTGTTTAGCCACTTATATTCCTAATTTTAAGATATATAATATTGGCAAACCTGACTCACTATTTCCTCCACCACATTTATAGTTGAAAAGTTCAGATCAAACCAGTAGCACAACTGATTCACTATCTTGTCTGCTAGTACCAGCTGCTTCAGACGAAGGGGCAAGAAATCCCATGGTGGACAGTTATGGAATAGAAAGCCCAGAAGGGGTGTTTCTATTCTCCTCAGCTAGTGGTTGGCTTTTGACCTCATACCATTTAATAAGTCCTTGTATCATTATCCCTGTAAGTGGCTAATCCTTTTTTTGATCCTGCTAAAAACTCTTGGCTTGAGTAAGATGTGGTTGTGAGCTACAAGGATTAATTTTCTTTTATAAACTGTAAATTTGTTGTTTTTCAATTTAATTGACTGTTGCCATGTTTCTGTATTTAAAGAGATTACATAAACAAGTTTATCTTTCTATGCCATCTATTTTATATACCTCATTAATATCCTTGTCTTCTCTCAAAGAGTCCTAATTCTCCATATTTTTCTTCATATACAAGTCCCTTAATGCCTCTATTTCTGCTGCTTGTCTCTAGAGCCTCTTCTACATCTGCTACATATTTTGAGATAGGGATGAAAAGAACTGAAGACAGTATTTCAGGTGAAGATGTACTACCAGTTTCTAGTGTGGGATTATATTTCCAAATCTTCTCTTTATCTATCCCAACACAGATTACTTTACCTTACTTTAGACCCCAACAATAAGTACAACGTGCATTGAACCTTGCATTTGTCAATACTGAATTCCACAGCCCATTGTGCAGCCCATTCACCTAGTTTACTAAGTCCTTATTAAATTCTTCAGTCTTTTCTAGATCTGAAGAATCTAAATCACTGCATCATCTTCAAGTTTTACCGTCTCACTGTTTTCCAAAGGTAAGTATGCTGCTTACTAAGCAGGTTGCTGTATTTTGTACTAGTTTAAGTTTCTGGGTCAATGTAACAAGCAGCCCTGGATAGAGCTCACTGCAGCAGTCAAATCTTCAGGTAACCACGCAAAGTCCATATCTAAAAGAAACAGTGGTAGTCTTTGGGTCAAATGTGAGAAGCCTTCCTCACTGCTGTTGCTGGATGATTACCTAATAGCAATTTGGAGACTGGGGGTGAAAGTTAGATACTAATCTCACAAATGAAAGCACACACCCTTCATCAAATGAGTAGATGTAAATCTCATCAGTTGTTTCCTCCAATATACCAATCGCCTCGGCTTTAATCTGGTTAAACTTCAACCATCTAGTCCACATCCATGGCCCAATTTCTACTACATACTGAGTATGAATCAATAGAGTAGACTGGATTAGCCAGACCTAGGTATCACTGACCTACTTAAGACACTAACTCATGCCTCTATAGCTATTATGTTACTTGCCTGACTTCCCTGATCATATACGGAATATACTTTCCTCCTCTATAATCATCAGAACTCAATTGCAGACCTTATCTTGGCTCATATCAGTACATCTTAGATCTGTAATCACCCTTTCTTCTCAAGCCTTTCAAATTTTTTTCAAAGTAACAAAAAGATGTCCCCCCCCATCGCTCTTTCTAAATATGTAGTATTTTGCTGACAACAAAATATGATTCTACCATCATCTGAATTAATATTCAGAGATTCTACAGTGTTAGTTTATATTACACTATGATAATGTTGTATATACACTTGAACACATTGCTAAACAAAGGATTTGCTTCCTAGGTTTTATACTATCTAGGATTAGAAGTGCTAGAAAAGCTTTTGCCTCCAAACAGATCCTAGAACTGTATCACATGGAAGATACACTTCACAATATGAGAAAAGTCCAGACCCAGATGCTAAGATGTACATGTACTTTGAACAGAGTAAGCCTATAAAAATATATCCTTACCTCAACTCTTTGTTTATGAGTTTTGGAGGCTTTCTTCAATATTCTTTCCATTTGCTAAAAATTGAACACAAAAGCACTTTGCTGTGATATCAGTTATTTTTGCATGTGTGAACATACATTGCGTCCACGTTTCACAATTTAGATTCGGCCTTTGCCATTTGGGGCAAGCTACAAAAATAGCATGTAGGCAAGTTTAAAATAAAAGCAAGTTGCACATAGGCCAAAGACACCTCGGCCCTCCCCACCCCCAGCACTGCTAAGAAGGAACTGGCCCCATACTCTTTTCTCTTGCATCTTTTCATAGGCAAGCTGCGCAGGGGTCCGCTTGTCCAACGCCCGCTTCTTCTCCTCCTCCTGCTTCTTACTGCTCACGATCTGCTCCAAGATTTTGCCTTTATCTTTAGCCTTCTTCTTCTTCCTGAAGACAAACAGAGCGGGCAGCGTTAGCGGAGACGCCGCCGGAGCCCCCGACCCGGCCGCC